>SMSR01011392.1:0-21660 GCA_019453355.1 Ceratina japonica | reverse complement strand
TTATACTTACGATTAGTATTACGGAGACAAGTTAAGTATAACGAGAAAATGATGGAGCCGATAAAATTCTTACGAAACTAAACGATGATTCATGCAAATGAATATTGCAAAGTTTAGTTTCGTCTGCTGATTGACGAGTTGGGTTGAAAGTGTGTTATCAAGAAAGGGGATGCGGTTCGCGAAAGCGTTCTTCCCGTCGCGATTGTCGAGCGGTACCTGAGACGCGGTTATGCCGGAAGTACATTGCGGAGTTGGCAGAGAGTGCTTCCTCGCGTCTCTCCACGGTGACAATAGATAAGGATCCAAGGACGGCGAGTCTGGATCCAGGCACCGGGGAGGCGAATCGTCTCTCCGTCGCTCCGCTTGCTCTTCACCGAGCGTGCTCAGCTCGACGATGATCCGCGGCTCGCCGCTGCTTCCGCCCAGACTCGAGCAGTACGACTGCCGCCTCATTCTGGCCTCGTTAATATTCTCCTGAAAACAGAACGAACGTTTCATCCTCTATGCACACGGCGTCGTTTAACATTTGCAAATTGCATTCCCCAAAAGAAAGGCCCCCGTCAACGGTATCGATTCATTTCGTCCACGGTTTATTTCTGTCGGCAGAACTTCCAGTTTTCTTCGCGGACCACCGAGCCGAATGATTTTTTTCCATACAAAGGGTGGTCGTGAATTTGAAACGAGCTCTACCGTGTACGACTCTATCGGATTAAGCTCCCGACGAGCATCGGATCGAGCAGAAAATCCGGCGCAGTTGAATCGAGATCGAGTCCTCGGGTCTTGTCAAATATTTATAGGAATGATTTTCCGCTACCGAATTGTATCGAGTAAATAATGAAACTTTTGCTGCAGGCTAACGTCAAATGAATTAAAAACAGTCCGTATAAAATTTTTCTTCTATAATCGATTGCATTTAATATTATTTTAGTATTATCCGTATGTATTATGATAAGGGGGAATTACATACATCGTTACGGATTTACTCATTAAATTTTATAATCTACCTGACGTTCTTCTTATCTTATCTGAATGTGGGATTGGGATTTCCACTGTACTGCGTTGGAATTTCCTAGTACGGATGTGGTCAGCAAAGAAGAGGAAGAACAGAGGATAGTGAAAGATCACGTTTGATGATTTGGATTTGAGTAAGTATATAAGCCGACTGCTTTCATCCCATCAGCATCATTCCAGCGAAAGTCGATTTGAGGATTTCGCCTGTAAGCTAGCCAGCTCGATTTCTGTTGAAAGAACTCTGCTTGAAGTTTCATTCCCGGAAACATGAAGTTCCTCGTTTTGTTTGCTATTTTCGCGACCGTCGCTTACGTGTCCGGGGTGCCCCAAGCGATCTACGATGGACCGACTTTCGAAATGAGTAAGTATTACAATCAGAATTCTACATTATAATAATAATCAGATATAATAATGTGCAACTCTATGCATACAACAAATTGTAATAAAAGTTGGTCAATCTCTCGCAAATTTTGTTCGAATATTGTGCATGAGCACTGTTAAAAAGATCGTCAATAGGAGAAAAACGCGGAGATAATAAAAAATATAACGACGAAGTAATTAAAAATTTATAACGTGTGAATTAATATAATTTACTTTAATTCAATGTGGATCATAAGATACGTATGGTTTCTAATATGTCTATAATGTCTGATTAGGAGAAATTAGAGACGCTGGCGAAAGTGATGAACCGGGAACGGCAATTGCCGACGAATCCACCGAGTCACCCCTTCGACATCGCAGGGTGACATGCGACGTTCTGTCATGGAGTTCAAAGTGGCTGAGCATCAATCACTCTGCCTGCGCTGTACGATGCCTGGCCCAACGTCGTAAAGGTGGTCGTTGTGTGAACGGAGTCTGCGTCTGCCGAAAGTAAGCTACATTCCCGAGACTCGAATTCACCCATATACTGCCATGACCGTAATCAACTACGCTGCCGATTCGTTTTACTAATATATGTATTTTTTTGTATGAAATTTTTCATATATATCTGTATTTTATGCTGCTGTTGCATTTGTACAGAAAAATTGAATAAACTAGAATGAGAAATCAGACGTGTTTTTATTTTAATGATAAAATAACGAACATTATTAGTGAAATGATGATTTAAAAGTTAAGTTTTAATTCCAACAACTTGTTGAAATTCCTTTCGACATACATGCTATAGAATTGCATTTATAGAATGGAATATTGAGTGCATGAAATGTGCATGGAATTCTTTGAAAGGTATTTTCACTTTTTCATATTTTGTAATTGGCATTCGCGGTTCAGCAGCCGATTGTCTGAAAAAATAAGGCTAGCAAGAAGTATTCGTATTCTGTGCTCGTTCAAGGGGGAAGAATTAACTTGATTCGTTAGCTACGTCAAAAGCGAAGAATTTCAATGACACAACAGAGAGAGAGAGAGAGCGGTTTAGTGGAGAACTTTTCAAAACTCAATTCGCTTTCCAAGTTGGATTGATTCGTGCCCGGGGCTTGATTTCGCGCGGAATGTTTAGAATTACAAATATGAGTAACTTTATTCTCACAAGTCGACCAATTGTATGAACCTTAATGTCAACCCGGCTTTTCAGTACTTATCTCTTAACTAATTAGAACTTTCGCCGGATTAAATCTGCAAACATCTTTTGCACTTAAAATATTATTAAAAAATTATATCATGTTAAACAGCTAAGTGACGTTAGCCACGTACTCAAATTTTATTAAGACATCGGATAATGTAATAAAAAACAAGTTTTATTAAGACATCGGATGTATAACGGATACCTGCGTTAAAAAGCGAATAACAAGTGTCGTGCGCGGGGAAATCAATCAAGAACCAATTTGTTCGCGGCGTAGCCATCGCGATCAATTTGCTTTTTAGGAAGAGAAAACTTACAAAAGTTTAGGAAACCAGTATAAATTATGTTATGGCATGGGCACGTTCTTTGTGTTCCATTCAATTTTATACTGTACTTGAAATATTAAAGAACATTCTGACGAAGTATATAGCTGAACGATCCAACTTAATGGATTTTTTCCTGTGTCAGTGAATAACAAGACTTTAAACGTAACGAGGGATAACGTCCGGCTTAATGTTGCTACTACCGACCTGTACTTTTATCCTACCTGTGCGTGCCATATTTTCTAAACGGTTTGCTCGGTTAAGGGATGAGAATAATAGTAATAACGTTGGAATGGAATTCTTGAGCCAAACGAAGTATCGATTTTTAATATACACCTTAGATCCTATAAAATATGAATTTAATAAAGCTGTTAATTTTGAAAGCGGAGATACATTCTATTTTATTACGCAACAGAGTTCGATTGTGCAAAAGTTGCGTTAGTCACGTACTCTTTGAATTGTATTGGTTTTGGAAGCATTTCATTTCATTTCATTTCATGATATTGAATTTCCCAAAAAAAAGTATTTCGTTTTTCATTAACGTTACGTCCACGTGTTCCATTCGTACTTTTCTCATTATGTCTTTTATGAATTTCTCAATTGGTAATGTTTTTAAAAATGTATGATTACTTTTATGAAATGAATTTCAAATTATTATTTCACCTCAGGAATATTAAACATATATTATATATAATATTATTATATTATATTCAGCTGCACGTGATATCGAGTTTACAGATTTCATTAAATTGACAACGTCTTTTTTCAACGGTTTTTCGATACTGCTCAGATTTCTCTCCATTATTTAAATGTAATGCGTTGTATCATAAAAGTAGCCTCCAACGTGGAGTCCGAAGTCTGTTGCATAATGTATCGCCGATCTGCGACATGACCGATACAACAGAAGTTTGGTTTCTTCAAATCAAGAAACTTGTGCGCCCTGTGATGCCCGAGAACTTGTATAACACCGGTGATATCCGCTTTGATGTTTAATACCGAGTACACATTTCTTGAAAGTGGAAATTGACCTGACTGTTTGCCAGAGTATTGTAAACTTATGCTGAAATTCCTCTGAACGTAATGAGACCGCGTTTTGAAACTTAGTCGGTAGGTGAAATTCACGGGAAATGTGAGTATTTGCCACAGTTAATTGTTAGAATATAGTACTTATATGTGAATTCTATCTGTCGTATATTCAAAGAGTAATATAACATAAAATAAAGAGAATAAATCTCGTTCCGCTCCGCATACATTTTAATTTTCTGCTCTGTTGGTATTTAATGAGAGCGAAGAAAGGCGAACTGATTATCATAAAGCATTTGGATAAACGGTGCATGTAAATGTGAGTTATCATGAAATGAAGGACAACGTTCGGCGTTATCCGTTTATTTTCTGTACCCGCGAAGTTCAATTAAAATTCATGTTTCCACAGGAAGTAATATCCGACTGTAATACAAATGGCGAGATGATTAACAGTAAACCAGTTCGTAGCGTGGACCGTTCAATTACCGAGATGAAATTTAAGGAAAATTAATATCCCTGCTGTAGACGTAGCTTTTTTTTACGCAGCCTCCAGTGATGAAAGTAGTATTGGGTAGTAACTGATCAGACATAATCCCTCTCGACGGTCGTTCAATATCTCCTGTCGTTAGTGTCAATTATCTTTCTAATTTAATGAAATGATATCGATCTTCTTAGGACAGTCAAATAATTACGATCTGCTGCTTTTTAATAATTAACTTTCTGGAATAATTTCTAATAATATTATTAAAATGTAGGAAAACCAGAAGATGATTGAGACTGATTACAATTACAAAAATGTATTACATATTCCTGTTTAGTGACATCTTTTTAAGAAAGTCAAATAATCGTGATCTACAACTTTTTAATAATTATTATAATTTGTCGAAATAATTTCTAATACTATTAAAATGTAGGAAAAACAAAAGATTATTGAGACTGATTAAAATTACAAAAATGTATTAGACATTTCTGTTCGGTGGCATCTTTTTAGGACTGTCAAATAATTGCAATCATGTGCTTTTTAATAATTAACTTTTTGGTATAATTTCTAATAATATTATTAAAACGTAGGAAACCAAACGACTACCGAGACTGATTAAAATTACGTAAACGTATCAGAAATTTCTGTTCTGTAAAATCTTTTTAGGAAAGTCAAACAATTGATCTACTGCTTCTTAATAACTACTTTTTTGGTATAATTTCTAATAATATTAGTAAAACGTAGGAAGACCTACTGAGGCTGATTAAAATTGGAAAAATGCAGTACATTTCCGTTGGGTGACTTCATTTTCATATTTCAATTGGTACGCTTCTGCCGGGGTATTTTTTCAATTCGTCCTACGGTGAACTTTGTAATTCATTTCCAACTTCCGCGGAAACTACGCCGCGCAATCATAAATCACGAATTCGGCCACGATGGTTAAAGTTTTCAATTCCATCCCGAAGGCCGCAGTCAGCCTCCTGCGTAGTATAACTTCTAGAATTGTCAAAAGTTTAAGCCACGTTTTACTTCTCTTCACCGTATCAAGTTATAGGGATCAGTGGGAACCGAGTCGAACTTAACTGCCGATTAAAGACAATTAAAGTTGAAATACCTGTACAACGAACTTTTAATTCTATATAAACTGGATAACGTGCAAAATACTATTACTTTCATTCCCGACGAACGAGGATAATACCTCTGAGACGAAGTTTTAAATATTGAATTATTACTTCATTTTCACTCTAAATTACTTATTCTTTATCAAACGTAGAATTCTGGTCAACCGCTGTGACTCAGCATTTTTCAAACCTTATCAGGGTTAACCCCTTCCCGTACTTTAACGAGTCTGAGTCGTGATTATAATTTTGTACTAAATATAAATATCACGAATCCGACTCATAATTATAATCTCATGTCCACCGAGAATGTGCAAAATTTGTTATTATAAAAAACGGAGGAAAACGATTTGGAATGGACAAGGCCCGAAGTTCCCCAGCTAAATGGTACGGGGAGGAGTTAACGTTACCCGAGAGAGACGATTGTGTTACAAAATTTACCAGCGGCGGCATCGCAGGGAGGAAGACGCGGTTTAAGCGAGTCCGCGGTCCAATCAATCTACTGTACTCGAATGCGATTCCTTGGAAGATACCGAGTGATATCCAATAAAGCAAAGACCTGGTGAGTGCAGCTTTAGATAGTTTATCGATCGCGGTCCGCGACCACGTTTCACCCCTTAGACAGTAAAAAGTTAAAGCGTACAGGGAGTTACTGACTGCACTTCTCCTATTTTTTTTTATACACATGCACGTACGTACGTACACCCGATAAGGCTAGACCGCGTGATTCCACGACCCTCCGTAGTTTGCGTCACAACCCGATGTGCCGAATGACGTCACGTTGTTTGTGATGCTGCGGAACAACCGGGGCGGAAGCGCTAACGTATAACGTGTACACGGCAATATTGTAAAATAGAGAAACGTATTTCGTTCCTCGGGTGTTGGCCAACTTTTTTAATGAAAATAACGTGGCCCTTTTAGGACAAGCCTCCGAGAAGTTCCTCGATAAAAAGGTCGATACTTTATACTGAATGCCGAGTGCAGCGTAGCGTCCGAGTTTCGTAGCAAAAATTATCGACGTACTTTTTCGTCCTAGCTAAAGGAATTCTCGGTTTAATGGGCAACCCGGTTTCTATTATTTAATTAACGTAGCAAAACTTCTCCTGGGAAGTTTTCATAGTACAGTTTAACAGCGTTCGATAATTACAATACGCATAAAGTCTCTATTATACTATCCTCTGAGAGAGGTTTAATAATTGATTGGTATACATGTTTAATGATAAATTGAATTTAATCAAAGATGTTATTTATTCTCTTTTTTAGAAGCAGTCATTTAATTAAGAAAATATAATGTAACGATTACCAATATTAAAGAGCATCGCTTGTTTACTTTTTCCAGTTGAATGTTTCTCCTGAGCAGACTAGACACGTGTTGAAAATTTGTGACACAGGGAAAGAATAATAACGGGGCAAATTCGTTCGCACCCTTGTGTAACTAAGAAGCTCGTACGATATTATTACCTTTTACTTTCACCCATGAAAGGCCATAAACGTCCCAGGGTACAAGGAGATAGCGGAAGAAGAAATGGTGTAACGCTAATAAAACTTTTAGTATCAAAAAAAGTTACCACATTTTTTCCATGAAAGTGGTCCCTATTGGCTCTAACGCGTCAGGCCGTCTTTCCTTTTCCTCACGCTTTGAGGCCATTTTAATAGATCTTCCGGCTTTTAGTATTTTTACTAAGAAAGTGTCATAAAAAAACAAGCAATTCCCATGGCCGGATAGTATGCAACGCGTAGCGCGCTGGGGTTTGAAAAATGTTAAAAGGAAATTCAAGCTCGGCGAAGCGCACGCGTTAATTAGCAATTCAGAACGAAAAATCGTGAGAGCAAAAGAGATATCTAATTCTCGAACCATCGAATATTTAAAGTTCCAGCAAATTTGGAAAGTGGCGGACTAGATCAAACTACGTAAGGTAGAATGGAAGATAATTCACGTTCTCCCTTCAGTGGAAAGCTTCCGGCTGGAAATCGGGGAACATTTCAGATATATCAAATAATATTTATTAAGCCCTCGGGGGTGAACGAGAATAGAATGCAGCATCAACTTCATACATAATCCCATTATAGCATGTATATTTCTGACACCCTTCTCTGCATATGGAATTCATCCAAACACGTTTATCTTTTTGTATAACACTGTTTCCTAAATCTTATCTTCTTTATAACGTTACGTTCTTCGCATTTTCGAACAAAATACGAAATGGACCTATTAATGTCCATCCAATTTTTAGGAATTCATTCAAACGCATTTATTTTTTTGTATAACAGTGTCTCCTAAGTCTTGCGTTCTTTATGACGCCATTTTTTAACAAAATACGAGATGGATCTGTTAATGTCCATCCAATTTCTATGAATTCATCCAAACACATTTATCTTTCCGTATCATATATAGTACCTTCTAAATCTCGTGTTCTTTATAACGTTACATCATTTGCATTTTTTAACAAAATCCGAGAAGGATCCGTTAACGTCCACCTAATTTCCAGGAGACAAGACCACAATTCTTCTTATCGTATTGAGATAAATCTCAGAACTGGGGGGTGCAGCGCGAGGGCGCAGTCCTGGTGAGATTCCCGATAAAAATATTTCGTAGGAACGGAATTCCCGGGGGACCGAACGTAAATTACATTCCTTGCAGCGGCGGCGGGGCGGTCCTGAGTCCGTGGATCGGGTCTACCCTCCATTGCACCGTCGATGCATTGTTGCCACGGTATGTACACCTGAACGGAACTACTGAAAATAAGAAACGTTACAGGGAACCGTTTCCATTCACCGTTGAATCGGTGCGGCTCGGGGTACAACGACGGAGTCAACAGTGAAATCGAGTCTACAGCACGGCGGCGGTGCCGGGAGAACAACAAATAAATTGAAGATCGATCGGTCGCCGCTTTTTGTTAACGCTGCATTTACTGAACTTCGGCTAGGGAGGCTTCACGAATTTTTCCATGACGCTTCAGTTCTTCCTTGAAATCGAGGATACAATCGATCTTTCGCGCTCGGCGGAGAAATATTTTCTGAACGTTCTTTACCAAGTAGAATTTCCAATAGGTGAACTCGAAAATGCGTCTCCTTTAAGTTTGTTTCCTTCCGGGTTGAGCTTCTTTATAAGGTGAAGAACTCACTTGTATTAAGAATCCAATTCGCGTAGCAACCTCGACGCCCTAACACCCACGAACAGATGGTATTCGAAGCTTGTATGCCTTGTATACTCCCAACGTAGTTCTTTACTTTGCTCCCGCTATTTTTCCTTACTGCCATCTTATATTTGCATTTCTGTCAACGTTAACGTTCCTTCTTATCACCTTCCCCGGGTTCCTTTATTACAACACTCCGCGGGGGGATACGGCTACGCCAAGAATTTTCAAATTCCACGCGAATAATACCTGTAAATCACACGTAGAAGCGATTTGGAATAACCGCACGTACGAGGAATTCAATTTCACGGAAGAAATAACTTTACATCACGTTTTATTTAACGCTTATTGTTACACATAGTATGTACATATGATGGATGAATGCGTGTGTACATAGAGCAACACAATAGATCCATTTCTCCCCCCTTTCTTTCTTCTCTTTTTATAAATTCTCTTTTGTCGGATTAATATTAATATAAATATGTCGGATGCATTATCTTTAAATTAATGATGTTATAAATATAGAATACGTACAGAGTTAAAGTAAGGAAAATAAACGACTTGGGAGCACATATTCCAGCATACATTTTAAAATACGCTTGGGACGCGTTCTCCCAGTAGTCTCTGAAGAGTTATTTCGCATTTTTTTTAGTCGCAGTTCTCCTTACTTATTGTAATTTAGGTAGAATCAATTGTAGTTGATCATAAACGCGCGTCGCGGGGGATTTCGTTCGTTAACAAACAGTAGTAGGCTGCCTATTTGCTTTTCGGAGTCGCGGCGCGATTTTTACGGTGCCGCGAATGGATCTTTCAACGATGACACGATGCATCAAAACTGCGGTCGTCATTTTTCAGAACAAAGCACATTGTGCTCGATATTTCGCTTTGTGTCGTTCGCAGGTAAATGCCCGTAAAAGCTTCGAATGCCTGGATCGATAACCAACCGGGCTCGGTGTGGTACATTCCTCTCCTTCGAAACACTTAAAGAGTACCGCGTAACGAACCTTACATTTTCCACAGACGTCCAAAGCGATTCCAAAAACACCCTTTCAAGCGTTCCCACGATTAAGTGTGTCGCACTCTATTTTCAAAACCTTTCTATTCGAGCTTTGATTACTTTCTATACCTTTTAATTAAAATATTCTCGTCACCTTGTTCTTACTTTATTTTTTCATTTTTATTGTACAGAGGATAATAGTTATATAATTGTTATGACGATTTTAATTAGATTTTTAATCAATCTGGAATGCGACAATACGTATTTTTATTTTACGTAGAATGTATTAATATTTATTTAATTTGATATCTTTCTAATAGGAAAATAACGAAAATGAATTCAAATACAAATAAACGGTTGTGGAATAAAAAGCATTGATCGGTTCATCCGTGTACGCTGGGGGTTAAATTGAATAACAGTAATGTATCATTATGTCAAAGGAAAATCTATCTATATTTCATGACGGTTATAACAACGTAAGGAAATGTATTATCTCTTAATAAAAAGGGGCATCTGCTTCAAGGCTGTCATATAAAACGAAGCATCGGGAACGTGGCGTGTATGACATCGTGGAAGCATCGGAAAAAAGATAAAACGCGCGAGTTGCGACCTGCGAAGTAACGACCTTTCGTTATGAATTTACTAGTTCCACGTTCACCGACAAAACCACTGATTATTTAAACGTCGGTAATAAACAAATTTTGGAAAAATGTCAAGTGTTCGAGAGATGAGACCGATATTTAGCTTTGAACATTTCTAAATTTTATGAAACTCGTTTTCGTTCTACTTATATTGCACGGTCACATCTTCCTTGAATATATTTCATATTAAAGATACCCTGTTTGTGGAATTACAATGAAACGTCATTTTCAAGGTTCTGAATATTTGTTAATAATTTATAGTATTACGGCAAAGATATTATCGTACAAAACATTTCAGTATACTCATTCGTATACTCGTTCATTTGTATAATTCAAGAATTGCCCTGAGAGCGGCATTGAAGCGTCCGAAGCCGTTTTTCACGGCCAGGCTTAATCTTCAGAAAGCGAAAGAAAAATCGAAGGTCCCGCCGGCTGATACGATCGTCTTCTTCTATCTGTTGTGCAAACGGGGTAATATCAGAAACGGTTCTATCATCGCGGCCGTTCGCCGGCCAGGAAACGAAGATACGTTTCAAGGAATGAATCCAATTAAAACCGGCGAATTGGAATTGCGAACGCGAACAAAAGGCAATGGGAAGCCCGCGTCGATTTTCGAATGCCACCGATAATTGGACAATAATGCCCCGGCCCGGGCGAAGATTGTCCCGCGCCATCAACGATAATCGATACTCGCAGTTTTATCGGCGAACAACAGATTCGAATTGTCAGACACCGCGGTATCGCGGTCGCCACTCGGACGCGGAGGACATTGGCTACGATCGTTCCTTCGCTATTATTCCGATTAAGGGTTAGGCATGCATGCACGTCGGCATCCGAATCGTCGACGAGTTCACCACTCGCGAACACTCCGTCCTCTCAGCGCGGTGGAATTTCATTTAGTCCGCGCGATAAAACCGAGTAATGGAACGCGCAACCTGCGTTGAATTTTCCTCGCCGGTTTACCAATAACAGAGGATATATTACAGAGAATTCTTTATTTTAGATGTTTTAAATTATCGTCCAATTTTATCAACGTTTATTTTGAATTGCTAGGGTGTATTAACCGTAGGAATTTTCATCGAGGAAATTTCTTTCAACCAATTCGAATACTAAATGTGGGAATTTCCGCGGCGTGGGAATTTTAAATTTTTATGTGGCTCGTCTGATTATGGATTCGCCGAATGAGTGGGGGAACGTTACACGATCCGACGGAGCCAAACAAGAACACTGCCGAGGAATGGGATATCAAGAACAGGGTGGGTTTAACACGCCGGAATGGAATGCTAATGGAAATCGATTCGCAAAACGTTTCACGACGAATCAGACGCTGTATCAAACGAATTTGGAGAAACGGGCCCGAGTATTTCATATTTCTTGTCAATAAATCACGTTCCCTCATTTGTCATCTGATAATAATAGTATTAGGTTGTCTGGAAAGATCGTGCTGATTTTTAGTAGATGGATCAGAGTAGGACTGAGTTCGTCAGAATGATCGAAAACAAATGAAATGTCTCTTTTAAAATATGATTCTTTAGATATTTTTAGAAAAAGTCTTCATTAAGATTATGACAATATTTAATAAAATAGGTGTCACAAAATGAAACAAAAATTGTAGGAACGAATTTTGTCTTGATTTTTCGAGAAGTAACCACGTAAAATTGAATGACAGAAACGTCTATTTTACACTATTTTTAGGGATACACTCTGCGCTCGATGAAAGATAAAACATCACGCATGTAATTCAATAAATTGATAAATGTAAATATATCAAAATTTACATTCGTTGCCTTTCAATTTTCTATAAATATCGGCATGAACTTTCCGGACAACCCAATACTTGCATTTTAATACGGTTCGACTTACTCTTTTCACTTCTTAAAATAATAAATATTTATGTGGATGCAGTAGTACGGAAGTACACGTAATTTGCATGATGTAAATGGTTTGTGCGCCAGGATTTGTAGATTTAGCCTCGGCAAACACGAGCGGGAGTTGATCTGTGGTGATGCTACTTGCAATTATTTATTTACACAGGTTCCCGACGGTACACAGAATTTACATGATAAATGATTTGCATAAGTCGACGGGGTTATGCACCTGATCCGAGTGACTTCGAGGTACGTACATAAAAGAATTGATTGATCGTTCTACGCGTAAGAGTTCGATTTATGGTGTCGCACGTTTCGTCTCCCTGCAGGCTATCACGTAAGAAGAGCAAACTTTATAAACTCTACTTGTATAATAATTAAGTGGTAGTTAAGCTCTCGGTTTATAGCTTTATCCACAAGTTACGAGAGGATAGCAGGGTCATAACCAATTAACTTGACCCTTCCTGGGCGAACTTCACATTAGAATAAATTTATATACAGGGTGTCCCGGGTTTTAATGGACAAACTTGGGAAGCGTATTCTACATTCGAAAATAAGAAAAAATTGTTATTTGAACTTTTCTCAGAAATGCTTTATTACAAAGTTATAGGCAAATAAAGTTAGAATTGATGATGGCGGATGGTTTTAAAATTTCGTCTTCGGACGCGAATACAAGCTTGACATCGATTTTCTATGAAGTTTATTACAGAATAAATCGATAAGAATCTGTGAAAAAGCAGTCCATTCAATCTCTCAGACAGAAAGAAAGGGCTAATAACTCATCAAAACATTACATCGAAAATCGTGTTGAAAATTTCTATTAGATACTCCAACGCCTAGGGTGGTTTAGGGGTCTGCACTCAAAACCTCTTATTATTACATCTTACACAAACCCCCTTATTATGAAAATTGAATATGTCTCGTCTCGTAACTTTATTTGCTTATAACTTTGTAACAAAGCGTTTCTGAGAAAAATTCAAACAACATTTTTTTCTTATTTTCGAATGTAAGATATCCTCCTTAAGTTTGTTAATTAAAATCTGGGATACCCTGTATATAATTCTAAGGATTGGACTATTTCATATCTGAATAAAATTTAATTAAAATCGGGCATACAACATTTTTCGTGGAATTATAAAATTCCTTAGTTCTGATATTCTTGGAATTTCTGGTAAATGAATAGGTAATTTTTCACAGCCACAATGGATGGGTGATTCATGTTTCACGAGGGACGCGTACAGTGAATTTCCATCAATTTTTACTAACCCGTGAAGTGGTAGCAAGCTGAACAACGATCGTGCCCGCAAATCTGTACCATAATGGGGGCAAGCTTGTGATTAATGAGCCACGGTTGCAGAGATTCCTGGACTTCATCTTCATTAAACGCGAACGTTCTCGTTCACCGATGACGATGATAACACCCGAATACCGGCGTTTGATCTATATACAATGTAGTATAGCGTAGGATGAAACACGATATTAACGCTTTACGCAATTTTCCAAACAGTATTTGCGTTCGGCTATTAAGATAAGCTATTACGATAGAATGGCCATCGTTCCAGCAGATTATCAAGGGTTAATAATTATCCTCTGGGATAATAACTGCATTATTGTTTGCAATAATGTCCTCGTAAGAACGAACACGCGACCCCTTTTTTCTCTCTATAAACGTCGTGTTTGTATGAAAAATGTTAATACTACTCTCTTCAAAAACTGTCTAATAATAGTCATTTAATACTCGTTCTCCTTTTATCTCTTTCAACTTCCTTGAGATTAAATTAAGAGGATTGCGGACGAAGATATCGCACTCATCTGCAGCTTAACACTCCTTAAGCTCGCGTTTATTCTCACGCAGTATTACAGGAAATTGAAAAAGAACGCAACGTGATAAGAAGAGATTGTCCACATTCAATAACTTCTTTCATCCATACACGAGTTCTATATTTCTAACTTCCCGGAAAGTCTTATTATCTTATTTTATCATCCTGTGTAACCTTTCATCTTTGTTCATTGTTTGACATCCTCTCTGTACTCTCGCATTTTGGTCCTGGTTTGGGGAGCGAGTTTCGTGGCTCATTTCTGTTTCACAACTCGCGTGTGCATATATTTATTCACGTTTGTACATATTAGCCGTAGAAACAAAGGGGAATGAAGGAGGGCCTGGGTGTAGGTAGGTAGATAGGACGCGGTGGAATACCTCCCGGATGCAGATACATTGCTACAAATAAATATAGTCGACGTGGCAAACTGTTGCAAAGCCATTCATCATTGTCGGATATTTAACGTGCACATCTTTCAACCCGTATTCGCCGCGTTTCGAAAAAGGTAGGAAGTTCGGTATTCGAAACATAAATTTCCCCGCTGTAAAACCAAACTCCTTTTTTTTTATTACAGTTTGTGTACTCCGCGCGTTTTACTTTCCATAATTTGTTGCATTTCATAAGCTCTGCATATTATATATATTCGATAATGTTCCGCTTAGTTAGCTCGAAATTATCTTCCACGTTGTACAAACTTTACACTTTAATCAAGCTTTAACCGATTGGTAGCAAGTTCAAGCCTCATAACTTTTAAATTAGTTTGATAATCTGGTAACTTGATTTACATCACCAGGAATACCGCGTCAGCCCGACTTTTTCGGCGTATTTTCGACGAACCTTTTCACTGCTGATCCACAATTATGGAAATTAATTCTGGCTAATCAATATTTTTTCTGAACTATAGTTGACGAGAAAAATAGACACAAGCTTTGCACGTCATTCTATAAATTTGACGTCTTTTCAAATATTCAACGCTTTTGTAAATTTAACATTTTTATAATCGTATTATACGATTGTTCCTCTTATGCGATTAGAAATGCATAACTGTTTAATTCTGGAGTTACGCAACGTAGTTAGAACAAAGCTTGTAACTACGAGTTATACAAGTTATAGCTCGCTGAAGATGACAGCCGTGCAAACGAAACATGCGATTAGGGACGGCGGAGGATATCGTTAGTGCTGCGTTAAATTGCGGGCAACGGATGGGCGAGGCTTCTGTGTTTCGGTCAGTGTCCAAGCCTGTTTTGCCGCGGTAGCCTTTACCAGCAAACTTCTGTCGCTGCAGTTTGGATCACGGGATGTGGATTTGCATAATCAGCGAGCTTAATGCGCGATTTGATAATTCGCAGCGAGCTTCCTGCGCAATTCAGATATTGGATCGTTGTAGGGGCGGCCTGTTAAACGCGCAGGAAATGTCACCCGATAGAAGAAATAGGTTCGCTGTATATTATCGCCAAACGAGATTTCAGACACGAATTCATGCAATTTAGATAACGTCAGAAATAGATAATAATTCTGAATAATTCATGTTTGAGAGAATTGCAATATTTATAGAATTTTATACCAATTTTAAAATGATTTATAAAATTTTATATAATAAACATAATTTTATATAATATTCCAATTTTATATGATAAAAATAATTTATAAAATATTATTTCAATTATTGTGGAACGTAGGTAATGATTGGTAAATATATAGGTAATCATTGAAAAAATCATTTATAAAATTGTATTCCAATTTTATATAACAAAAATTAATTTATAAAATATTTGATTTCAATTATTGTGAAACGTTGGTAATTAAAAATTGAGTACGAATGGAAAAAGTATGATCGTCTGTACCTTTTTAAAGTTCAAAATATTTAATCTTTGAAAAATATGTAAGAATAAACGGTTCCCTTACGCTTGTTTGTCAGAAATAAATAATAATTCATTTTTAGAAATTGCAATATTTATAGAATTTTATACCAATTTTAAAATGATTTATAAAATTGTATTCCAATTTTATATAACAAGAATTAATTTATAAAATATTTGATTTCAGTTATTGTGGAACGTAGGCAATTAAAAACGGAGAATATATGATCGGAAAAAGTATGATGGTTTATATTTTTTTAGAGTAGAAGAAATTTAATCTTTGAAAAATGTGTAAGAATAAATGGTTTCCTAACGCTTGTTTGTCAGAAATAGATAATAATTCATTTTCAGAAATTGCAATATTTGTAGAATTTTATACCAATTTTAAAGTGATTTATAAAATTTTATTCCAATTTTATTCAACAAACATAATTTATAAAATTTCATTTCATTTATTGTGGAATGTAGGTAATTAAAAACGGAGAATATATGATCGGAAAAAGTATGATGGTTTATATTTTTTTAGAGTAGAAGAAATTTAATCTTTGAAAAATGTGTAAGAATAAATAGTTTCCTAACGCTCGTTTGACGGTAACGAACAATTGTTGACGGAGCACACGCGCCTTTTGGAAATCACGTCCCACGTGTATTATCTTGGGGAATGGACAGCCGCAGAGGACGGGTCGATATTATTCATCGCGTGATTCGAACTTCTTCAGTATTACGCTCTCGCGGCAATCCAGCGTGCAACATCGGGATCGACCGCGGATTCCGCTGAATAAATTTTAATTTTCCAGATCACCAGCTTATTCACCTATCCGGACGGATATAACAAAGTTAAATTAACTAGCCGGATGCTCCTCCACGCACATGTGAGCGCGTCGCTTCTACGTACTCTCGTAAATTCTTACCGGCTATCAGAAATAATTAAAGAGTCCGTTTATAGAATTTTAAAACAAATATTATCATAACAAATGTAACAGAGACGAGATGCTGTGAAATTTACGATTTAATTAAATGCAAAATAATTAAAAGGGACTTTAACGTGTAATAATAATTACGTAATGGACGTTTATTGAAGGAGAACGAAATCTATTAAACAAAAATAAAAGTCTTGCTCTCTTCAGTCTCGTGTACTCTTTAATTTTTATATTTAAACCGTCTCCTCTCCTTAAAAGTAAAAAAAAGGTCAAGGATGTCCGAGAAAAAACCTGTAACGATATTTTTTGCAGTCAGCTTCTATATATACACGTAAGAGACGGAGCATTTTATTTAATATCAAAATAATCAAACGCCAGATTTGCGTCGGAGCGTGGACACGTCGGATATTGATCAGTGACAAACTGTGAAATATCTCGTCCCCAATGCTATCCAGTTACACGGATAGATATTTGCTGATTTCTCGTTTTTCAATAATGCCGTGCTCTCCGAGCCGATGCGAAAATCGTGTTTACAGGTCACAGCAAAACCAATCTACAAAATATGCTACGTCACGACCAGCGCGCGCGTAGCTACACGTTTAAAAAATTTTCATTGCCGTTGCACAACGCCACGTAACAGTTGCGTGTTAGATGTTGCAGAACTGATGCAAATTCCAATTAGGACGAAGCTATAAATATGAGACAACCAATTTCTAGCCGGATTTCGGCATTAGTCAAGCTCGTTATGCGCAGAAACGTGCTCGAATAGAGCGTTCCATATTTTGTGCGCGCGTGATTTTCATTGAAAAGCTCGCGGAATTATCAGGAATCACTGCGCGAACAGCCAAGGCACTTTCGATGTCGATGTGGGTCGATTGCCAAGGGGCATCCTTTTCATTACGAGTTTAACAATTATAAAAACAATTAAAAGAACCAGCGAACAGACTGCTTTTAACTCGACGTCACTTTCCTTCATGAAGTTGTTTTTGTTCACCGATTGCGCCTAATTAAAATAATTGGGAAGCCACTTAATTAAACGCGTACTTGAAACAAAATCGAGGAAGATTAGAACTATCTAATCGTGATGGACTTAATTTAACGATTGATAATTACGAGTTTCTGCGTTAATAGAAAAATATTCGAGACACATATGCATTTTATTCTTAATTATTTAAAGTTCATTAATTAAATTCACAACGCGAATGTTTTATTTTATTTAAATATCTGCAATTTATTCATAACTTTGAAACACGTGTTTCACGTAATGCGCATTTTATAAATTAAGCAGTAGAAGTGCCTTTCAATCATTCCATTGCTGCCTTGTAATGGAAAATTCAGCAGCAACGAGTATGGATTCACGAAGATAGAAAGAGACGTATTTACTCCGCCCTGTGAAGTCACGATCCCGGTTTTAGCTTGGTAATTTCGTTCGGCGCGGAGGCCCTCGGATGCCGCTTAATTCTTGCTACTGCGAGCCCCCGGCGATGATCCGACGAAGGACCGCAGATGGATTTTCTTTATCCTATTTCTCCCAGGAGCGATTCTCAGATACCATTCCCAGATTTTTTAAAAATGTTCCACTAAGCATCTGCTGAAACTTGAACTTCTAGGATATCACGGAACCGCACGTTTCACTGGAACCTCTGTTTAAAAGTTATTTTTACATTTCCTTGTATCAGACTGTATTTTATATCCGGCGAGTTATATTTTAACAAGCTGGGGCAGCTTCTAATCTGGTGATCCTTTACGGTCAAATTACGATATCGTGTTCTAATGCTCCGGATTTGTGAACGTCACATACCATGTCAAGTAGAATTCGAATACTCTCCAAAGTTCTCGCCTCGTCCTTAATTCCGTGTGATAAATCTACGAAGTACGATGATAGGAAATTTCACGTAAGTTAACGTAGGTAAGATAATTTATACTCGCCGTCCCGAAAGAGTAGGACTGGGCGCAGTTCAGTTTTTTATTCTTCTGCATATATTCTCCCGTTTACCATTTCTTAATGCAATCTCATTCGTTGCCGAATGTGAATTTGTTTATCCGTGTATACTGAGGCCGTATCTGTGAGGCCTAAGACGATCGTTGCAATCCCAACCATCTTTCAAGCTGCGCGAAATAGTCCTACTCTTTCAGGACGGCAAGTGTAGTTTCAAATTAACAAGGTAAAATAATGACATCTATGACACGCTGATACACAGTAGTAGAATATGCTGTTTCAGTAGTCTGAAGCTCGGATAACTGTGTACAGACACTCCCGGAGCTTTGTCAACGTGAAAAACGTTTTCTGGGCACAATTTCTGATGTGACACGTGTGCATCAAAAGCTGTCGGGCGAAAACATGAAACGGGATTGACGTGAATTTGTAGCTCGGCGAAACGGTGCTATGGTAGCGTGAGCAAAGAAAGATGAAGAGCGTCAGTGATAGTGGATTATCTATAGTCAGACGGTTTATAGCCAGGCGCGTTTCACACTCGATGCGGACGGTGTATACTTGTGTGGATTACCTAAGAAACTACGTTGAAAGTACCCTTTGCGTCGGTTCGAATTTTAAATATTTATTAACAAAAATTAACAATTCTGCCGTTTCTGAATTGTTATTGTTCACCTAAATTTTCCGCTTAATTACGCCGAGCTGAAATATGAAATAATTTATACTTTATTTTAACTTTCATTAATTTCCACGTTTACAAATTATATAATTAGAATTTTAATGTTAAAACGGTCGAGAACGGAAACTCTATTTTCGGGCATGTTGCATCGGAAATGGAATATTTAGCTGTTTCAACAGGGAACTTCTTTTTCCGCGTACAAAGAGTTTAATTACCTTTTTTGCAACCGCGTTTTAATGAACTCTTTTAATCTCTTTATGTTGAACCGCAATGAAAATAATTAGGTGTTTCATTTTTAGTTATTAAATTACTCTGTACCCCTATTTTGACATTGTTTTATACAAGAAAATTAAAAAAATATTTCACAAATAAGAGATTCGGAAAATGCATCAAATGTCAAATTAAAAATAAATGTATATTTTATACGTGAACGAAAGATTGCAATTAAAAACTGGACATTTCCGGCGCGTTTCCTTAATTAGAAACTACAGAACGAAAGTTCACTTTCTCATGAATTTTTAAAAATATATTCTATTGTTGTGATACCAAATAAATGAAACTCAGTTCGCTGGAGCGGTAAGCGTTGGATACGTGATTGATGTATTGTTCCTGTATATTCCAGTGCTTATGGTTATTTCAGTTGAACGCACGACTTGTCGAAGATTGTTGATAGTAGTTTGTCGAGAGTTTATACCCTCGAGGGTGCAAATTTATAGAAGGTTGAATTGCTGTGTGAACGTATCCAGACAGGATGTTTGATATTTCGTACTCGCCTATACATTGACGTATATCCCAGCGATATTGGCAATCGATACCTGGATAAATGTGAAATGACAGCGGACGCATCTTTCACGCAGTACGTTTACGCGTTGTTTTAACTCTCATAATAAATTATCATTCGTTAACATCGCAATAAATATTGCTCGAAATCTTCGCAAAGGGAGCGTAGACGAACTAGTCCCGAAGCTAAATCGATGGGAAACGAAATTGCAAAGAGCACGTATCGTTCTAAAGCGTAAAGGAAGCATATAGCTTTGTTGATGCAAAGCAGCGAACATTGAATACAATACCGATAATGGCGATACTAATGTCCGCGCGTGCACGGTCTGTAAATTGATCTTGGTGGTTTAACGCACGAGCAATCAAATGTGCATTGACGGTACACGCAGAATTTAATTAAATCGTATCACGAACACACGGCAACGTGTACCAAGCGTGAACGCAATTTTAAGACGTCTAAATTTAATCAATCCTCGTGATATTACTAGCGAATATTAAAGGCTTCAGGATAGATACGATTAAAAAAACGAACGACCTCTGAACTTTGATTGTCTGCTTATTCATCAACTTGCAATACTCGATGCTATATGTCATAGAGCGGCGTTTAACTCGGAACCGAGAACTTGCCGTTTATAAGCACAGCTGAACGATTTATACCAGTTTCCCCTGACATTCATTTCTGCGTACGCGGCCAAAGTCACGAATACGTTCGAATTAAACTAAAAGTTATCGCCGTACATTCATGTATGACCGGCTGTGTCCCCGTCACATCCACTCTGCATACGGTTCGCGTAACGAGCGACAGGCTGACGTGTCATAATCATTTAATCGGCTGACTGCAATTTCATCGCCGGCTGCCAGAGACAATAAGTTTCGATACTTTCGCGTCGCGGGTCACCACTACAGGAAAAGATAAATAATTCTGTGTATACGCAACTCCACCGTGGGAACGTGCAGCGGAGTTCGATACTTTCGTCGGTGAAAGCGCTATACAATTTATTATGCGGGTAAAGAATGTGTCCGAAAATACAGTTTGACCGGGAGGCGAGCGTGCGTTCCTGGAAAGGGCCTTTTTGCGAACGGACTCTATCTGTTGCCCGCTGTCGCTTCGCCAGTGGCGAAAACCAATTCACTCTACAATCGACTCTAATTTCGAGGCAATCGCTCGGTATCGATCGCACGCCGCCACGTCGGCGGACGTAAATCTACGCGATAATTTCATTCCAGCATTCCAAATCGTATTGTGAAACGGAAATCACGGCCGAATACTTAGAAGTGGATCGATTCCGAGAGAGACGTCAGCTTTTAGCTTCATTCTTTAATTAACTAAAAAATGTCGCCGAATATGACGAGAAATTTTAGAGAATTAAATTGAAATAGAGGAACATTTCACGTTGACAGCGAAGTAAATGAAGTAGTATTTTATGTCACAGATGTGACAGATAGATATCTTAATGCCATTGTCCAAACAATTTAAGCCACACGTCGATAAAGTTCAATTTCAATGTGTCA
>SMSR01011386.1:2881-17661 GCA_019453355.1 Ceratina japonica | reverse complement strand
CGCGCCGTTTCTCTCCCTGACCGAGTGTCCCAGCATCGGGAAAGATGGCGAACCGCTGGATCCCTCTCTGACTCGAGAACGAAGGTACGGCTTCGAATAATTTACTAACCCGCAGCCCGTGCTGCTTCTTTATTTTTATTCGGTGACCCCCTCTCGGCCCCGGAACGCATGAAACCTTAACCGAAAACTTACGACCTCGGGACAGAGGGCTTCCTACTGTAGTTTGGCAAACTTAACGAGCGAGGGTAAGGACACGGATCGGCCGAGGCTCGAGGTAAGCTCTCCCCGAACAACACATAACAACGTTACGGTCGGAGCTTTTCTATCATTACCTCCTCAATTCTCGACGCTTTTCTCGCTTGGCACGCCGCTCTACCCGCACCTCTCCTCTCTTACGACGTACACTACGACCTCGCTTTTACCTTGCATGGAAAAAAGATTCTGGACCCGGACTTTGGATTTGGTTTGGACCTCCTATCTCTCACCGAGATCGAAACAGGCGTTTTGTCGTCTCGTCATCCGACGTAGTTACACCACGTACACTCGGAAGTCTCTCCCTCCGACGAGTTTGCAAACGATCACACGATTAGATTGTTCTCCACCCTAAGACCTTAGGTCGCACCCAACGCTACGACACGTGGTACTCATAATTGCTGTTCACCGTGGGCACCAAAGGTTCGCAAGACAAATCGATCGGAACAATGTACATCTACGTATATTTTCCGATCATCGGGTACACGCTTTCATGCTCACGCTGAACGAGCCGTAGAGTGAAACACACGTATCCTACCGAGACGTTTTAGAAACGTTGCGTCGGAGGCCTCGGAGCACTCTCGTTTGACGTTTCGATGTTTGTGCTTACAGAAGTCGAGCTTCAACAAATTCGACGCCCTCAGCAAGAAGACGGTGCTGCATGTGCGCTCGATCGACGCGGGCAAAGTGCAACAGCAGCTGAACGCCGTAAGCATCGACGTATACGCGCGTCTCTCCTCCTCCTCTCTCTCTCTTTCTCTCTCTCTCGGACGAGAGATACTTTAAGATTGACGTACTTAACCCCTCAGCCGCGGAGAGCGTGTAAATAGCCTCTCTGTTTCGAGCTGTTCGCGCGGAATTGATCGCTCAACCTCGTCTACGTTCTTCTCTATCATAACCCGAGGATACACACAAAGAGGATGCTCGCCCGAGGAGAAGCGGCCGAGGGGATCCAACCTTTTGATTAATACAATCTCTTTTTCCCTCGATACAAATTGCGCGTCTCGTACCAGCCTCCGGAATCTGGATCAATTCTCTTATTAGCTAATTGACCGGCGCAAAAACTCTGTTCACGAATCATAGTTTCTTATGCCATTTTTTTCTTTTTATTCAAAACGCATTTTCCCTTAAATATTCCCGTTCGGTTCCCACAATTTCGTTTCGCTCAAAGTCAATCGGAGCGAGACGAACGAACGCGACGAAAATAAAGGGCACGGCGGGCTAATGCGTAATCGAATTTGACGGCAGGTGGGTCAGAACGGCGACACGAACCCGAACTGCCGTAGCTGCGGCAAGGTCGTGTTCCAAATGGAACAGACAAAGGCCGAGGGTCTCGTCTGGCACAAGAATTGCTTCCGGTGCGTCCAGTGTAGCAAACAACTGAACGTCGACAATTACGAGAGCCACGAGAGCACGCTTTACTGTAAGCCACACTTCAAGGAACTCTTCCAACCGAAACCGGTCGAAGAGTCCGACCAGCCTGGTAAGTCGATCACCACCGTTTTACGCGCCACCGGTTCCCCCCTTTTCTCGCGATTCGCGAGACGTAGGCGGAACTCGCCTCGAAATAGCCCCCGGCCACGCGAGTCCACCTACTCGCTTTCGCATCTACGCCGTCGGTATTTCACCGTAAACGAATCTTTGCACAATAAAAAATTGTACGGCTAATAGTTTCGTAAACGAAGAGTAGAGGAAATGCGGTTTTACAATTGTACGAATAAAATTGCGCGCAGCGGACGACGCGGGTAAACGCGCTCGCGAGCCGAACGTGAAAGAAGCTCGAACGCGCGTTCCCAAGCGGGACTCCCCGCGTTGAAATTATCGTCCTTCCCCCTCTGTCCATTCTATTATTCCCGTTCCTCCCCTCTTCTATATAATTACGTAAATGCAGAGAGATCGTTAATGCGACAAAGAGATGTCTTGTGAACTCCGTAGTGCGACCTCGAAAGCCGGAGCTGATCATACGGGAGAACGAGCCGAAAGAGTTGCCGCCCGATGTGGTCAGAGGTAATAGCCGTTGGCGGTGGTAGAGAGCGACGGACTTTTTCGATGACAATGAGTCTCGTCCGAGTGATCATTTTTCTAACAGCTGCCTAACCGTTTGCAGAGTGCACCCATTTAATACCGCTCTGGCTATATTCGTTAACAATTTATTACTCATGTGTTTTCTCTTACAGTTTACTTTTATTTTTTATACCATTAATCGGTTGTTTGGTGTTTCCGTTTTGCCGTCGTCGATTCGTACGGACGTCCGTAATCGGAATCGTCGTTGCATGACAATGTACCGTGGAAATCTCGGATCCGCAAGTTAATTCATAGTCCATCTTTGTCAGATGAGCGTAAAATTCGGTCCTCGCCAAAAATGGGTCGGCGACGAAGTTTTTTAACGACAGCGGACTCGAGGTTGTCCACACGAATTCAGACAACTAACTCGTAAACCTCTTTAGAGCGAACTGAACGATTTGATCACAGCTTGGCTAGACTCCCGAACCTCGTCCGAGCCGGTCGGATCATTAGATATGCCATAACCATCGCGAGACAAAAGAGCGTTCCATCGATCGAAAACGATTATTCGAGTGCTCGTCCGCGAGATTATATTTAACCCGAACCGTTTGTCCGTTTACAGCCTCCGACAAACCGGACCTGGGGCTCGAGGAGCTGTCGAGTCTGAACGTCAAGTCCCGGTTCCAAGTGTTCGAGAAGGCGAACACGGAGACGAACGAGATCGAAAGGTCGCCGTCGCAGATCGCCGTCAAGAGGTCGCCCAGCATCCTCAGCAAACTCGCCAAGTAAATAAAAACTGCGTTATAATTCATCCCTGAGTTAAGGCTTCGTCTGTGTGGGTCGAGAGATGGTTTTCAGACCGTGACACAGATTCGTCTCCGCGAGTCGGAGACAACGAGCGACGACGTCCTCGTATTCCGTATTTAACAAAAGTCTTTCCATAAGGCGTTAACAGTCGCTCGGTGTATCCTACCAGGAGTACTACTTAAGAATAACGCTGAACACGCAAGAAATACCGGTGGGGTAACGCGATCGCTCGTTCGCAAATATGCGAGCGAAGTTGGGACAGTAACACAAAACGATAGAACGAATAATGAATTTGCTAATGCCCGGATTGCGACAGCCGATCCGTATTCGTCAGCGGTTTCTTTTCCGAGCGCATAAACGGTGTTGCCCCGTGTGCCGAGCAATCAGAACTGGCCGGTATGTTTGTGACTACTTTGCACGTCTTTTTGTCCAGATTCCAGGCTAAAGGCATGGACATCGGAGTGGCGGACGAGTCGCTGAATGGGATCCCTTACGAAGAGTCGAGCGAGAGCGAGGAAGAGGAAGAGGCGGACGAAACGGACGGTGAGACAAACGCAGAAACGTTTAATTCAAATCGCGATTCTACGTATCGGCCCCTGCTTGCCTTCTGTCTTCCGTAACTGAAACGTAAACGTTCGAGCGGTTCAAAACTCGAACCGCTCGACGACGACGTTCGATCCGATCCTTCTCGTCCTGTATTTGCGGAATTTCGAAAATTGCACGATATCATCAATTAGAAATGATTTGTATCTTCCAGAAGTGGACACGGAAATCGTGAAGGCGAAGCGCGCCACACGCGAACGTCCGATCAGCTTTACGAAAATGGACGATATAAAGAATCGTTGGGAGACGACCAGCCAGCAGGGCAAACGCGAGGTGCAGCGGGAGGCGAGGAAGGAGGAGATCGCCGGGATCCGGTCGAGATTGTTCATGGTATTACAAAATTATACGTTGAACGACGTTTCGTTAGGTTTCGCGCGCGCGCGCGTCTCCTTCTCCAAAGCAGAAACGATCGAGTTAATTTCGAGAGCATCTAAATCGCCGACGAAGTAGTCCGGGGTAATGGCATCGAGACCCATTAGACGGACGCGGTAGACGCAGAAAAAGTTCGAGCGAGGGAAATGTAGCGCACGCATTCTCTCTTTAGAACGCGGTCCGCAACGAACACGTGCGCGGAACGATTACCGTAGGAACGCGTCGCGATGCCGAACGATCATTCTCGTTCAGCCGATCCAGTTGGCGAACCCCTGTGGATCCGGTATTTTAAGAACAAAGTACGCGCAAAACAATTCAGTGACCAAGTTATTCTCAAAAATACGGTGCACCGTGGAAAATTTATTGCGCGCAAACCTTTTACTCGACTCGAAACGTTCTGCGAAGTGAACGCGAGATCTCTATAATTCTTATGACGGACGGACAGAAAATTCGTTTTCAGATTATTGTAAGAGCACCGCGGTTTGAATTTCCCGTGGGTCGTATCGCGGGAATTAGTTTACAAAGGAGAGCTATTCGGCCGAGACACGTTAATCTTGGTCGCGAGATCAAAGGATATGGAGACCGCGTGTGTTTAACCAAACGGAAACGCGATTTCTGTTGCAGGGCAAACAGGGTAAAATGAAGGAGATGTATCAGCAGGCGGTAGCCGGAAGCGAGCGGGTAACGAAGATCAACGCCGCGGAGGAGATCCAACGCTCGACCCACGCTCGTTCGATCAAAGAGCGGTTCGAACGCGGCGAGCCCATCGCCGCGTCCGACGACGAGACGGACAGCAAACCGAAACCGGAGAAGGCCGACGAGGAAGTGATCGCAGCAGGTGCATTTTCGACCGAGCTTATACGTACCTATATTTAGAACTCGTTAAACGTAATTAGCCGCGTGGATCGCCGTCCACCGACCCGTCTGAATTTCCTACCGTGCGCGTCTCGAGATATTTACTAGAATCGCGCGTAGATCTTGCTCTTCGCCCGATCGTTCAAGTCTCGATTCGTCAGAGAGTGATCTAACACGTAACAGGAAATCGATTTGCAAAAATGCGTTCGTTTGTCGATACGATATCAATACGTTTCAAAAGTCGATCGTGGATTAAGAAAGATTAAAGAGATAAAANTTCCTACCGTGCGCGTCTCGAGATATTTACTAGAATCGCGCGTAGAACTTACTCTTCGCCCGATCGTTCAAGTCTCGATTCGTCAGAGAGTGATCTAACACGTAACAGGAAATAGATTGGCAAAAATGCGTTCGTTTGTCGATACGATATCAGTACGTTTCAAAAGTCGATCGTGGATTAAGAAAGATTAAAGAGATAAAGCGAATAATTTTGCAACGACGTAGGAATCAGCAGGAAGTCGCGGTCCCTGTTCCTGGAATTGGACGCCACAGCGGCGAAGACCGGCAGACCCGTGACTCCGGTGAACCCGAAGACACCCGGAGAGGCCCCGCGACGCGCAAGAGACGTAAGTGTCTTTATTCGCTTCTATCCGTCCGTCTTCGACTTTGAAATTCTGGGGGAAGCGGGGTTAATCGTTTGAAATGTGAACGAAGGCGTTCGTGGGACGACAAATCTCGGAAGACGTGGTCCGCAGCTCGGACGCCACCGAGGAGGTCCGAGTCGAGACCTCGGACATATCTAACAAATTCAAATTCTTCGAGTCGTACAAGGAACCGGAGAAACAGCGGAAGCAGTTCCGAATCACGCCGCCTCGCGACGGTCAAGTCAAGGTTCGACCCGTGTGCAGAGTGGCCCCTCGATCTTAACGCTCTAATCAGAATTCCGTTTTCTACGATTAATATCATCAGTCTCGTGCTCCGTAATCGTTGCATGATCTACCGATATTTAACGAACGCTGCATGGATCGTCTCGGACGTTTAACCGCCTCCTCTCAGTCGTCTAAATTACTCCTAGCGAATCTAATCAGGAGCCNACGCGCAAGAGACGTAAGTGTCTTTATTCGCTTCTATCCGTCCGTCTTCGACTTTGAAATTCTGGGGGAAGCGGGGTTAATCGTTTGAAATGTGAACGAAGGCGTTCGTGGGACGACAAATCTCGGAAGACGTGGTCCGCAGCTCGGACGCCACCGAGGAGGTCCGAGTCGAGACCTCGGACATATCTAACAAATTCAAATTCTTCGAGTCGTACAAGGAACCGGAGAAACAGCGGAAGCAGTTCCGAATCACGCCGCCTCGCGACGGTCAAGTCAAGGTTCGACCCGTGTGCAGAGTGGCCCCTCGATCTTAACGCTCTAATCAGAATTCCGTTTTCTACGATTAATATCATCAGTCTCGTGCTCCGTAATCGTTGCATGATCTACCGATATTTAACGAACGCTGCATGGATCGTCCCGGACGTTTAATCGCCTCCTCTCAGTCGTCTGAATTACTCCTAGCGAATCTAATCAGGAGCTGATCGATCACGGCCGTGTAATTTCGCGATAATCACTTTCGCGCGCTTATCGATCTTTCTCCGAACGCGATCGCGCGCGTCTCGATGATCGACAAAGGGGATCGACGGAGGCTCGGCGGAAAGCCCGATCGGCGGAGGAGCGGGGCTCGATTCCACGGTTGTCCTTGAACCCCCTCGAGTGGTCAGCAGCAGCCATACTTTTACCGTTAGTATTCCTACGTCCTTCCATTCGTGAACAGGGAGAGAGAGAGAAGGAACGGACGGAGAACAGAGAGACGTGCACACACAACCACCGTGTCGGCCCTCCCAGTAACTCACGAAGGGGGAACACGGTAAGAGCGGTACGTCCTCTTCGCGTGAACGGCATAGCAACCGCCGACACGCTGCTGCCAGTTCGGAGTTTGCCGGGGCCCCAGGAACAAAAGGCTCCCTCGCGACTCTCTGTGCGCCTCTTCTCTCGATTTTTCCTTTCTTCTTTTCCCGACTCCGTCCCGGTGCCGACGAATTTTCACCGCGTCAACGCCCGACGTCGATCGACACGCCGCAGTGAGTAAAATAATTTGTGAAAAACCCGGGGATACAGTGACGAGATCTCTCTCATCCGGTGTCGCGTCGTTTCTTTCGAACGAATTCAAATAAAATCCGAGTCTCCGGATAGATAGATAATTTTTAGTTCGTTCTCGAATAATTTCTCTACGTCCGTAAGAGATTCGGGATGTTCGGTCTCACGACTCGGCTCCGTCGAGACGGAGCTTTTTGCACAGTTAATTTTTATGGTGCAACGTGCTCGGTCCCAAGGCCATAGGAAAGTGAGCAGGAAGAGGGATATGCGCGCGATGCTACGTTCATAATTTGCGTTCGCGGCTAAATGAACGTCTCTACCCCGTCAATCATTACTCTGTCGTTTTTCGCATCGGAGTTCAATGACAGAGTGGCGATTCGTCAGAGTTTTGCGAAAGCTCGTTCCATCAGAAATGTCAACTTGCCAGGCGGTGAAAAAAAATTGCCGGTGACCGACAGTATGGAATTTAGGAAGAAAAAAATCGTGTAATCGGTGTAGAAAATTGGACGCTTTCGAATCCGCTTCGCGGGACTAACGGTACAACAATGTCGATATACTTGACGTGCGAATGCATATGCGTATGTGCGCTTTCCTCCGGCCGTCGATTAGCCGTTGGGAGGAAAAAATAATTTTCGTTTCCTCGGTCCGGTGCTCGAACTGAACGGCGCGATGTATCCGTAGAAACGAATACCTTGGAATCACCGATAATATTATTATCCGGGATTACGATACGTAAATAAATACCGTCAAAGTCGATGGATGAAATCGCTCGTGGGAGAGGTTCGATCAAACAAAGAGATAGATATCGTNACGGTACAACAATGTCGATATACTTGACGTGCGAATGCATATGCGTATGTGCGCTTTCCTCCGGCCGTCGATTAGCCGTTGGGAGGAAAAAATAATTTTCGTTTCCTCGGTCCGGTGCTCGAACTGAACGGCGCGATGAATCCGTAGAAACGAATACCTTGGAATCACCGATAATATTATTATCCGGGATTACGATACGTAAATAAATACCGTCAAAGTCGATGGATGAAATCGTTCGTGGGAAAGGTTCGATCAAACAAAGAGATAGATATCGCCGCGACGATCGACGATAATCGTTTTCCGAGAAGAAGCCGCGTTAATCGCGGCCGCTATTAAATTTTTTTCGATAAAAAGAGTTGATCGTCGCGAATCCCCGCGTTATCTCGCGTGCGCAGCAATGAGTCAGAGGAGCGAAAGGAGGCAGTATCTTTTTAAATAAGACCCGGCGAAACGTAATTAATAAAGATTCGCGCGGGCAACTCGAACTAATTAGCTTTCTCCCGATGTAAAACCTATAAATCTCCGATCGCTACGGAGTGAAACCTATTCTCGTTCATTTCGTATCCGCGGTAAGTACGCTCGTGGGTGCAACGATTTTTACTCGATTTTCTATTTTTTTTTTTTTTTATTCTCCGCATTCCTCGCGCCTCGGANCGCGGTAAGTACGCTCGTGGGTGCAACGATTTTTACTCGATTTTCTATTTCTTTTTTATTCTCCGCATTCCTCGCGCCGGTATTTTCACGGCGACGCAGGTAATATCCTGTGGTACACGTTCCACTGCAAATCGAGGAACGATTCTGCATTGTCATCGCGTCCTTTTACCTGCTGCTCAGGTAGAAATCCGTCGGACGACGCGCACAAAACCCATTCGAGCTGACTCAGAGATTCGTGGAAAGGAATACCTTCATTCTCTCGATCCCCGGTCTGATCTTTTCATCTTTCGAATACATAATAATACATAATAATAATAATAACAACCATAATACCCGGTAGACATAGAATTTGGTATTTACAGGTTTCACGTTTGAAGAATAATTAACCATATGTGTTGTAACAAACTCTGTCGATTGAAATAGGAATGAATTTGCAGTGATTTACTTTTTGTCCAAGTGAAAACCGAGTATAAGTGATTATCTCGAGCGCAAAGTAAAGAACGATTTTTTTAACAGATGGAATCCCCGGAACGCGAGATCTACCGCGACCCAGACGTGGTCAGGGCGGACGACAGAGCGAACGAAGTGGTGCACACCGACACGGCCAGGAAGATGCTGTCGATCTTCCGGCAGATGGAGGAGAACGCGTGCAAGAAGGAGGTGCCGAACGGGCCGAAACCCTTGAAACGGTTCACGCCACCTCCGGAGGACAAATTCGCGAGACCGTCGGCCTCGGATTCCGAGGAAGAGGAGGAGGAGGACGGCGAGGAAACCGAAGGCGAGGACACCGCCGAGGAAAGGGATCCGAACTACGTGCGAGCTTCGGACAAGGTTCGTTTCATTGTTCTTCAAAACGGTCGCTTCTGTCGAGGTGTCGAGGCCCATCGGCTATGAATATGTATAAGTGTTCGGTGAGAAACCGTGGGTCGTTGAAGTCGCGTCTGGTTCTAATTGGCAACACGTTCTCAATCATCCTCATAATTACACTTGTCGTTCTTACAATGACATTTCTCTGACGTCGCGAACAAGATGTTGGTCTTTAATTGAGAAGTTACAAACTTGACAACGTTTTATCGTAATTGTCGGAGGGAATCTTCTCGAAGGCCACGGCTTACTCACCCGACACTTGAATCAATACGACACCTTATGACAGATGTCTCGTAGACCGAAGACAATGATAATTGTGAAACGTTTTTGTAGGTGGAGGACGAGTTTTTGAAACAAGCGCAGAAAGCGGCTCGCGCGAAGACGCTGTGCGCGAAATTCGAGCACTGGGAGGAGACAGACGGTAAGACCACGTCCAGCAGTCAGCATATCGCGGAGATGGAGATCGCACAGAGCGGAGGCGATCAATCGAGCATAGAATCGGCGAGCAGCCTGAGGGCTCGCTTCGAGTCGCTCGGCTCGCAGACGACCGAATCGCCGCGTACACCGAAGGTCAAAGTCAATCGATTCGTGGTGAGTACTCGATCGTAGGAGCCATCATCCTCCCCCCGCCCTCACGTTTCCGTTCACGAGTCTAACGACACAGTACATCGACAAATCTGACAAACGTTCCATGAGACATACCCTCCCTTTCTTCATTCGATGTACGCCGATTTTCCGCACTGCATTCTCTGCGTGTTTTTCTTTAATTCGAGCATGTCGTGTCTTGACGGTACGTGAATTCGTCCGTAACGAGTGTGTGTATTTTATTTTAATTAAAGCACGATTGCCCTGCGACGACAGGAACGTAACGCTATTTATGTTCAGTTACAATATACGTTTCGATATTATTTTCTTTTATAAGATTTCGTAACAATGAATGGACTGTACTTTGTGTGCACGCAAACTTTTGAATCCGTGGTACGCTGAAAGAATCGGTAATCGATCTTTAAGAGAGGCGACATATGCATAAACACAACGACTTCCTATTGCGGACAAAAGCGAATCGGGGATTCTTTGAACGTACACGAGATACCACGAATTTTAGTTTCGTTTTACCCGAAGAGGACAAAAGAGACTGGACCTCGAGAGAAAAAAAGAAATGCTAATCGATGTACACGAGAACGCTCGCGTATCCACGCATGACTAGCTGCTAGAGTGACGTGTGCCGATTATTTTGGTCTTGACGCCTGCGGAAAGAGTGTTGGCCAGTAGTTTGTTTCCCGTAGCACGGATCAGTGATACTATTCTGTGTGTTGAACGAACAGTAAGAGAAGACCGGAGGTGGAGGATCGCGACGGACCCGAGGGGCCTGACGAAGAAGAGCGAATTAGAATTAGAGCAGGCGCGCGCGCGCGCGCGTAAGGAGGACGCGAACTCGTTGAGATAAGGGAGAACGACAGCTTCTTCGTCGTCCGGATTGTATCGTGCGGTTTTTACGTTTTTTAGAAGTCTTTTTCTAACAAGCGTTCTTTTAGTGAATCTAGTATAGCTACTGTATCATATCGTACCGTGTCAACGCGAGGGGCAACGAACGATACGTCGAGCATCGACGCATCGGAGATCGCGCGACGATCGACGACGAAATTCAATTGGACATACGACATTGGAATTGTACGACATTTTTAGTGTACGTTTCGCGCTTTCTTTTGTAAATACATTGCACCGGGAGAACGTCAATCATTTGCGTTTGAAGAGGTTTTGCCAGTTGATTTCCCCCCTTTGGTTTCACGACTCGCACGTTTTATGCTCGACGTATCTATAGGGTAGAGTATAATTAACGCCAACTCATTTTGCTTGAACGTGCCGTCACGCGTCAGTTGGTCGTCAAGCACGATTTTCAAGTCACCTTTTTACACGACAACAATTTTTCATATATTTACGACGGACGTAACGAGAGTTTGTACGGGCGAAGCGTACCGCGACGCAGGCAGATCGAGCAGCCGCTGTTGTTCGTGCCAAACGAATCACGAATGCCGCTTGTCGGGCGAGAAACGTGCAGGCAAACCGGACTGTTCGAACGTGAAAAGGTGCCAAATTATTTCGAACGATGGCAAACGCAGATTCTTCCCCTGCCTGTCGTCGTCGGGGACCTCGTCCGACGAGAAATCCTTTTGCGAGTGCCGAGCGAACATCGAGAGAACGGCAAATTCCGAGGAGCACTCCGAGAAGACGTCTGCGACTTAAACCGGACAATGGAAACGGACGAGAAAGACCCGATCTCGAATCTCGAGTCAATCTCCGACTGTACTTAGGATCTACGAGCTTTTCGAGGGCTTTATAGAGTTTCGAGTCTTTTCAGATCCGGCAGGCCACCGTCGGCGACGATCGAAAAGCCGGGGCGAGGGAACGCTCGTCGCCTGGCGCTCGACGGACCTCACCGACGCGTCCCACGAAATCGCAATATCATTTTTACGAATATAAATCTGCTATATATACACACATTTGTACGCGTTTATACAGGAGTAAAGTACAATAACTGGCATCAAGTTCCGAAAGTCGGTGAGGGAGGCCCGAGCGCCGAGCGACGACTCGCGTCGTCGTATGACGATCCAGCCAGCGAATTGAACGTGTGCGAGCCACGATCCGTGAATCCTCGCGCACGGGATTTAAACCTCCAAACTTTCGAATAAGCTTTTTATATAATTTTTATAAAGTTCGGATGAACTGAGGGAGTCTCGGCGTAGAATTAAGCTCCTCCGCAGCGGCGCGAGGAAGAGAACGAGAGGAATTCAATTCCTTTAGTATTGCCAACGCGGACGCACAGTACGCGTGCACGCGCCGCCGGTGAAAATTCTCGGATCGGTTCACTATTTTTCAAGACTTCGACGTCGGCCCGCGAGAAACTCTCTGGTCCGCGGAATCAGGCTTTCCCACGAAACGGTCGTACGGTGGTTGCAATATCTCACTTCCACGAAGGCAGAGACTTTTCATCGGCGGCGCGTTACGTATACATACAAATATAATATATATATTATATTTATCATTGACATAGAAGAACGACGTGTATCGATCCCCTTGATCTGTTTAGAACGCACCGGACAGGACAGGAGAGGGAACGAGTCCCTGAAATTGATTTCGATCGTGCTCGAAACGAGACACGGCATTTAGTTAGAGCTTAAATTCGTGGCTCCCGAAACGAAGGAATTGCATAAAAAGTATGGACGGTGTGCGTGTGTGCGAGAGAGAAAATCGAGGTGCAATTTCAGGGTCCCTTCGGAGACCGTTTCTTTTCCCGAGCCGAGAGGCCCTAACAGAGCGGTGCAGGATTTTTAGAGGCATTAACGATTTTTTTAATCAAAAGTTCTTGGGTATTCAATGCGCGACGAGGATAAAATCGAAAAGGTGTATTAGGTAGATGTATGATACGTTCTGTATGCGAGTTCCCGTCGTCGACGAGATCCTTGTTCTCCTCTCGACGGAACGGAGATTATGTGCAATAAGTTCGTGCACGGAAGTGCACCGATTGTTTGTTGTTAATCGGCGATTGAAATATTTATGTGTACGTATTCGCGGGAGAGAGGAAATTAGTTGACCGATCGATCGCTTGATTCTCACGGCCTACTATGCGACGGTTTCATTTGCGTAATTTCGATTGTATGCAATCATTTTTAGCGAATCGTATGATATTATTATATTGTTCTTTTACCTTTTACCTTCCACGTGTAACAATTTATTACGAATCATATTGCAAACGATTAAATAAAAGGGCACATCCTGACAGAAACCACGACCACCAGTGCGATGAATCGCTGATAAATTGGAATGAGAGTAGATATTGGATTGGAAGCAGTGCGACGCGTCCCCCCTCACCTACCCCTCTGAGTTTCACGTCTTCCAACGTTTCTTTCGATAATCGCACATTCATCCGGCACCATTTTCTCTTCTCTTTTTTTTTTGTTCACACCACTTATTTTGCTTTCTTCCAATTCTGGAAAATTGGAACGCAGGAGATACAGGCGAGCTGTACGGACGTGTGCGAGAGCTGCGAAAAGAAAGTGTACCCCCTAGAAAAGGTGGAGACAAATAACAAAATATTTCACAAACAGTGCTTCCGGTGTCTCCAGTGCAATTGCGTGTTAAGGTAACGTCCTCTCTTCTGTAAATCTCTTTTTCTTTTTGTCTTTCTTTCTCTCTCTCTCCTTTCTCTGGCACCGATTACAACGACGTAGTCATAAAAATGATTAATAATTATTGACCGACTCCCGTTTCACGCCCGAACAGTAAGAATGACCATTATTTTCCACGCAGGATGGATACGTTCACGTTGAACAACGGTAAACTGTACTGCATCCCGCACTTCAAGCAACTGTTCATCACGCGGGGTAACTACGACGAGGGTTTCGGCGTGGATCCACACAAGAACAAATGGTCGAGCAGCTCGAGCAATTCGACGAGCCCAGCGCCCATCGCCGTGTCGAACGGCGATCTCTGATTGTAATTACGAGAGACGGGAATTACGAAATCTAAGGACCGACTGTAAAAAAAAAAAAAAACCCGATCGTCGAACGGAGCCGATGACGCGAATTTTGTTCGGCCGATGGATCTTTTTTTTCTCCAAAGACGACCGCGTCGGGTCGCTCGCGAATCGCTCGCGAATCGTTTCAGCCCTTTCGGCTCTTTACGACTGAACAATTTATCGACTAAACCGATAAGACTCGCGACACGTCCATCCACCTTCAGACCCTTGCTGTCATTTATAAGTATTTTATTTTCTAGACCTCTAGGCCCTCTATTGCCAATGCCCTATTATAGAAATTCCGCTTAAATATTTGTTACATTTATTATTATTATTATTATTATATTAATATTATTATTTTCTACTTGTATAACTCTTGGTATTACTTTATTATATATGTGTTGTATAATACAGAATTTCATTGCGCTTTATAAGACCTCGTGTTTTATTACACATTTTCAAATAAACGGATTATATTATCCCTTTTTCCAAAACCTTTTTTATACCATATATTCGACTATGTTCTCTCTCGCCCGATCAGAGTAGATATATAGTTACTGTACTGTTCGACGGATCAATAATCTGTTAAATTGCTCGGTTTGAATCGTTGCACAGTATAACAATAAATTTTTGTATCATATATAAATAAATAAATTATGGACAGAACGAAACGGTTAATATCTCCCTAAACAATCTTATCTTCCTCAAGTTCTCCAGCCGAGTCGATTCAATTTTGCAGATGGCGAACGGGTCGTGGAAATAACACATCATCGATCCTCCGGTGCGTTTATTATTTGCTTAAAAGTGTTTATTTTCTCGTTGATCGCTGATTATTTTTAACCGTCCGATCGACCGCCTCGTCCAGCATCGAAAAAACAGTCGTTATCGCCGGTTTCTCTTACCTATTG
>SMSR01011380.1:114391-132476 GCA_019453355.1 Ceratina japonica | reverse complement strand
AGTTTTTCGCGATCCTCCATCTAAATGGCGAAGACATTAGGGGGAATAAAAGCGCGTTCCTCGGTTTCTCAGCCGATATTTCTCGGGACCAACAGCTCGATCAGGCACAATGCGCTGGATAAATATGGAAAACGAGACGCCGCCGTGATCTACCCCGTGTCACCTTCGACGTAGAGCGCCGATACCGGGGTCGGAGCGTCGACGGCGGTTCATTCGAAAAAATCGTCTCCCGACGACGACTAAGTAGATTACCATCGCAGCGAGTTCGGCAGTCAGCCTTTGACGTAAGCAAGTCGACGAGGTCGAGGACGATAGTCGAAGGAGAGGCGCGCATGTCGATGCTCAAGGCAGCCAATGGACTGGTTGAAATATTAAACGGGAGCAAAGACCCTGTTCTCGTGCACCACGTAGCCCGTGGTTCAATTTCTGCGCCAGAGGCGGTCGAACCGGGGGTGAAGGGGCTGAATGAAAATAGACGACGACAGTGGGCGGCCGGGCGGCGGTAGTAAGGGCGGCCGGGGGTGTTGAGCACGCGCCCCGTGCACGGCGGCGGGGGTGCGGGTCGGTGTTACGGGGCGAGTTTCGATGCCAGTAGCAGCGACATCTACATTTCGCGACGAGCAAAAAGAAAGAAGGCGCCCTTCCTACCCTCTGTATTTACGCTACTCCGGTGGGAAGGGATGATGCGTGCGCAACCGTGAAATCTCAACCCGCATTCGACGTACGGGTGACTCGAGGGATTCCAGGTCCACTAGTGTTCACGCACACATAGAAAATACGTGGGTTCAACCAGCAGAGACGGATGGAAAGCAACGAAGATAGAGGGAGAGAATGTGTCACGTTTTTTCTGTAGGCGTGCAGAGGGAGTCTGGAATCCAATGAGTCGTTTGTACGTGGCCTGGTCCAGAAAGTGTCCGACCTTCGCTTATGTCTTTCTGATTAGACTAGGGTAGATAATAAGTGGTCCAGCCTTGTGACAAATCCTCGTGTCATCTACTGTAACGTTAATGATACACAACAGCGTCACGGTACGAAGTTGAGCGTTGCCATGAAAAATCCTTGAGGAGTCCTGACTGAGATCTGCCTGACGTGTTTCCCAACCACTTTGGTCGAAGCCTCACGCGACTTAGCACCCAACAAAGGAACGGCACATTATTGCGACCGCATGAAACGGTTTTGCTCTATAAACAGCGGTATCGGCGCGGCTAACGTAACCGAGTACTCGCATAAACAACCAGGCACAATCGATTCTAGCTGTGTTGTAAGGCACGGGTGTACGGGGCTTATCGGTCACTCGTAATCGTAAGCGCGTAAGTCTCTGCGTCCGTGGGTCGCCGTGGAATCGCGTGTCGTTCGATTCCGTTCGAATTGGGTTAACTTTCGAATCGCCAACGACGCCGTCCTAATCGGTTCGATTCACCAACTTTATTTGTTCCGAACTTTTATGGCTCTAAGCCTATAAGATATTTATTGAACAATTCCCATTTTACTTTACGACTAATTTAAAAAATAAGGAATTAAGGGGCGGTTAGGATGGATCTTAGAATTCTGAAGGCATTTGGGATATTTTAGGAATTGGCGGAAAGAAGTATCGATGAGTAGGAGAGTTCCGTTTAATCGTAGCGAATTTTCGGAGTGGCTCGTCGACGTAAATCGACCGTAGCGAGGTGTACGAGGAGACGGCGAATGGAATTTTAAAAGAGACGTCCGCCGCCTGATGGCTTCTTCGCTCCGCCTCACTTTTAATTTTCAAGTAAATTATGGATATTACGGTTTTCCAGCTTGTTTCACGCTTCACACCGGCGGGCCGCGAAAATGGGACGGCTAAGATGGAAGGAAGCGCGGCAGGGAAAAAAGTTCAGCTGACAGGGGAAATAAAGCGAAATATTTATTTCAGATTTCGAAAATAAATATGGGAGCTTGCGAAATCTTTGGCGCGGCCGAGGCTGATGGATGGCGCGGCCGAAAAATATGAGAAAGTTTAGAACGATTCTTCTTAAACTGGCCGTATGGCTCCCTGGTGGCTCGTATCGCATTTGTATGAGCCGGGCAAAAAATTCGCGTGAATCTCTAACCCGGTGAAATATGCCCTCCCCGCTAATTCCGCTAATATTTATTGACTTTTACAATCCGCTCTTTTATTTTTCCGCGACTCAGTCGGTGGCTTTTTACATCGCTTTGAATAAAAATAGCATGACTCACGGTGTCCCGGTCGACGAGGTATTCATGCCCTTTTTACTCGGTTTGATAAAGGACAAGCGAGAAACGTGGAAAAGTGAATTCTATAGAAATTGCTTGACGGTCTCGAAATGCCACGGGAATAATCATTTTTCTAGGATATTTTTCAATCCCGAGGTCAGAGATTTGTTACCCTGTTGCCTTAAAAACGTCGCTGCTCAGGCTTGCTTAGTTTAGGTGGAGAACGGAGAATTAAAATAATGTAGAGTTAGTAGAGATGTAAAAAGAGGAAACACACATCCGATTAAACTAGAAACTGTAGAAGATAACTTTAATAGGTATTTCGATACATCAAACAATATCAACGCTACGAAAACGCCACTGCTTTATACGACACAAAACGACCGACTGCCCCGTCCACGCTCTCTCTTTAGTTTGCCACTAAACAACGCTACATAATAAATTTGTCATATACAAGGTGTAAAATATAAATCTGTCAAATATTCGCTAATGTATATTCGCTACCTTACAACAATCAAAAACCTACAAATTAAAATGTTTATTAAACCTCCCCACCATTACCAATCATTATTATCCGATTTTTCGTTCGGTTAATCGATAATTAAATAAAGAGTGAGAAAATTGAAAGCAAGGGAAAATTTAAATACGTAACAAGATAATTAATTAATATATTTTTAAAAACCTACCCACCATTCGTAATTATTATTAATGTTTTTCTTTCGATTAAAGAAATCGATTACTAAATAAAGAGAGGAAAAATTGGAAACAAGGTAAAGAAGAGAGAATTGAAATATCGAAAATGCAACCAGAAAACCGATTAAAATATTTATTGAACCTCTCCATCATTCCTGATTATTGTTGTCCGATTTTTCTTTCGGCTGAATAATTCGACAGCTAAACAAACAGAGGAGAAATTGGATCCGAGTGTAAAATGGGAACGGGAATTGTTCAAATTTAAAATGTCTTATAGGTTCCCCGCGGTTCGAGCAAATCACGTGCCTTTTTAAACGCGACACGTTCCGCGCCGATTGAATATTTCGTTTGAAAAATCTCTGAGCTCTCAGTCCCGAGCAAATTGTATTCGGGACGTAGACCAAACATAATGCAATCGCCCCCGTAGAGTGGTTAGGTTATACTTCACGTCTCCCACGGAAAACGTGGATACCTCGAAAGCGTTCGTATCAGGATGATAAAATATTTAGTGGCCATTTATTAAGGAATTATTTAATGGAATATATTAAGTGACTAACTGGTGGTTTACTGCTGACGGCAACGAGATTAAAAGCTAACGAGGAGTTAATTATAGGAGTCTTCGACTCCTGATCGACCATTTTCCAATAATTTCAAATTTCCTCGAGAATTAATTCAGGAGATTCTTATTTTAACTAATAACCACGTCGGATTCAATTATTTTGCGCGTACACTTTGTAAATAATTACCGATAACTGTGCCACGAAAACGAGAACAGAGGCCAGCATTAGAAAACGTTGTAACGCAATTAAAATTAGTTGTTCTGAACGGCGAAGGCAGGATCAAAACCAGTACGCCGGCCAATTTAATTATATAAACAATTCAACTGAGCGCGGACGTACTAATTGCAACAGCGGTGGTAGAAAGCGCGTCTAAATGTACGGGGGGTAGCGGCGATGCCACAGTGGCGGCGGCCGAGTCACCCGCGGAGCTTTTCCCTCTTAAAATACAGCGGAACTCCGCGGAAAGAACTGGAAGTTGTTTTACACGGTATCCGGGCAAAAACTTGCCTTCTGTTTCCAGCCGTTCCGTCGGCGAAATGAAAATGAACAGAGGGACCCGCCGCGTATATTTTTGTCGCTGGAATCGCGGCACCGACGTTCCTTTTTTATCCTCGTTTTTTGTTAATGCATTCTATCTATTTTCCACTCAAACCGGCACCAGCCCTTGCTTTTATTGTTATTAATCACGGAATTGATCAACCGGCGGTGGAAATTGGGACAGTGGAAGATGGGGCACGAAAGACGTGAGGGGATTCACGGGAAGTTTTCACTGACCAAGGAAAACTATAAAAACTTCTATCTGGCTTAATTAAAATGGACAAAACTGTGATAAGAAGAAACAAAAAGAATATCCTTTGTTACAGGAAGTTTCCTCCAGTCTTGGGAAATGCTGCTGCGATTAATCAATAGTCTTTGGTTCAAAGGAAGTGGATGATTTTTCTTATTCATAAATGGAAATTGACATAATGTCTTGTACGAAAATCCAAAGTCTAAGTTTCAAAATTGACTGTAGTATATTAGATCGACTCGGACGATCCAGGATATCAAGGAATAAAGTACTCAGTTCAAACTGTACAATAATAATCGTTGGTCTAACATGAATGAACAATCGAAATTGACATTACAAATGTTCTATTTCGCAGAGAAACCCACAGGCTTCCTGGATTTCAGAATTAACTGCGGTATATTAGACCGACTGACTCAATTTAGGGTATCAAGGAATAAAGCGGTCTCCAAAACGAGGAACCCAGAAACAAAGAAAAATCCGCGGGAAGCTACTTTACCCGAATTTGTATAATCCAGCCGAATACGTAGAACACGTACGAATTACCGCGACTAATCCCAGCCAAAGGCTGATAAATATTCATTCCCTTCCTCCCTGACCACCGAGAAATAGAACAGAAAAAGAGAAAAGGGGCGCCCGAGGAGATCGGAGCGTCAAACAAATCATAATTCAGCGGATTCCATTCGCGATTTCGTTCTGACGCTTATAAATCGTCTTCGACGGTTGCACATTTCTCTCCCCACCCCTACTCCCGACGAAACGGACCGGTGGAGCGGGATCGGGCCGCGCAAGGCTGGCTGGGGTCTCCGGGCGTTCAAAAGTTTAGCCGCGATAAGTGCCGGATGATTTATTCATCTCACGACACCGCAGCCACCGGTACAAATTACGCATCCCGTTCAGAAAACCTTCCCGCTACGTGACAGTAATTCATACGTCTGCATTAAGCTTAACGTAACGGGTCCCGGCCTCCAAAGGGCCTCGGCAAAACACCCGACCCTGCGCCCTCCGACGTGTACCCACGATTCTTCACACCCACACACGGCTTTTTCCTATTCATAAGCCGGCGGGAAAGGGAAAGTCGATCTTTTTTTATGCTTCCGGAGACCGACCGCTCTCCGGGATTTTTGTCGACGAAATTTATGGTGGATTTGATGAACAATCTAAGTTTTCATTTTTTTTTTTAAGAGGGACTATCGCAGTTCCCTCTTTCGAATAATTTCCTCACGGCGTTTGAGAACGTTCAAAGTATGGGATCGGGTTTATTTGAACCGCGGAACCCCTCTAGAAAGGGAAGAAACGTATCTCATCCGACGGAAATAAGAAATCCTTTCGCTCGGCTCGACGACGTCGTAAACACACGCGCGGAATCAATTTCCCCGCGAAAACGGTCGCTGGAGAGATTCGCTCGGGAGAAGTTTGATTCGATAAATGCCAGAGTCAAAGACCTTCTTCTTGATACTTCCATAAAGAGTAGCCGGCATCAAACGAAATTTCAAATTCGAAAACGAATTTACAGAATTTCACGAACGATTTAACACGGGCAACGCTCGATTGATCACCGAGAGTTTTTATATTTTTCATTCTTCAGCTACTACGAAACGCAATTATTGAAACCCGAGTGAGAATTTAGAAAAATGTTTTAGTCGTTCGCAAAAAAACTGCGAAAAGCATTTATTGAAACTCGAGCGAGAGATTAAAAAAATACTTCAGCTCTTGTTCACAGAAAAACAGCGTAACTAAAAAAAAAGACTAAAGAATCAAGAGAAGGAGAGATGATAAGGAGGACAAGAGAAACGAGGAGATACACTCGGCTCGCATGTAAACACGTTTAAACGCGAGCTACGAAATATTTCCCTGGGGAGTGATACTGGCCATCCCCTACGATTTTACACCCCTCGTGGCTTATGATAACCAGTGGCTACGGTAAATGGAAGTTCTTTTCGCTTCGCGAATGATTAAGGAGGCCCGATTATGGTTTCGCAGCTAGAAATCATTCGGGCGAATATTGACCCGAGCTAACGACTATCAAACAGTTTGCTGCCATGGGAATGCTGAAACAAACCGTAAACCTCGTTCGTATACGACGTTGTAATGACTTTAAACTAGAAATACCAATCGAAATGAGTCGGAACTGCATACATAGAAGTTAACACTATTTCTACCAAGGAATGTCAGAAAAGACATCTTTAATTAATATCATTCATTTAATCGTTTTTTTCTCGATTTAATTAATTAATTGAATAACTAGTATACGAAAGATCAAAAATTTAATCAAGGAAAAAGTATCAAATTAATAATGATAATTTTAAACAAGACGTTTAGAAGGTCTTTTGACACCGGCAGAAATAGTGTTAGAGTGACTGATTTCTTAGCTTGAAGACAGTTTCTAACCTGAGAGATGCGTAATTTAAATTCGAAATTAGAGCCGAGCGTGAGAGTCTATTTAATGGGGAGATTTACTGGTAGTAACGGATACGTAGCACATGACCGCGAAGCCTGCGGACAGGGTGGAAGTGTCGGATCGGGCGTTCTCGACCCGCGCCGAGTCTCGTGTGTCCCACGCAATCGTATCGACGGTTCGTAGACCGAGATAGCCCGGGTGACAAATGGCCCCGGTCCCCGAAAACAGAGGGAGGAAAATCCCGGCGCCGTAATATCTCGGCTAAAGGAGAAAAGTGGATGCGGACCCCCGGAGGAATCGGGAAAAAATCGATCGTGCAGCACACGGGCTGGTGGCATCGGCGGACGAGAGAAAAAGTGGCGTACGGAATGGACGAAGAAGGGTCGAAACGTTTGGGAGACGCGGCCGACGAGCAAAGCGGCTCCTGAAAAATGCCCCTAAAGCGTGACTACCCTGCTTCCTTTTTTAACCCCACGGTTGCTGCTACCGTCGACGGTGGGGTTGGCGTCCGAAACGAATGGGCCACACGTGCGCCCCGCGTGCTTCGCCTTTTTTCCTCTATCGTTCCTTTCCTTCCGTTCGCACCCGGGGACTGTATCAGTGGCCGTGCACACCCGTGAAAAACCCCCGTCCGCCCCCCTGGCTCTCCGTACGGATTCCCACGGTTCTCGCCCGGTGATTTCGGGTTTCGAGACAGTCGAAGTTCCGAAACTCCCACGGCGGCCGCGGTGATTTACGCGTGTCACGGAGTATCGCGAGCCGCACGTGCGATCGACGTTCGCCGTTTCATTTTCTCATCCCATTGAAGGAAGTTTTGGGGACGGAGCTGGGGAATAACGCTCGCGGGGGAGCCGGACTCGCGACCCCTAACGCTCGTAAAACTAGCGATAATTCTGCTGGGATCTGTTTTCAGGTTCCATGATTTTAACAGTGGGAATCGAATAGAACATACGCGTTTCACACGACGCGATGAAAATATCCTCAGTTGAGCTCGATCGGTAATTACGATCCTTAATTATGTTTATCAGTAGAAAAGTTTAGATTTTATTTTACGTGTCGACATTACAAATGATTCATTTTGCACAATGATACACAGCACACGGCCTGCGCATAATGTTTAATCTCGCACGACGCGTTATAAAAAATAGTAGAGGAATGCGTCTCTCCTGCCTGTGGCTTCCACGGTGCTGTCGTGTGGAACTTTATGACTGTCGAATGTCAGCGAATTCGCTGGCTGGTTACGCAGAAGACATAAAGCAGTTTCACCGCGAGTCACACGTGAAATCGTAATTTCGCTCGGTACCGTTCGTTCCTCACGCGCGATGATTGTGTTTGCTTTAAAAATTGCTAGCTTCGAGCCACGTGTACCCACGAAGATCGCTGCTGCCCGCGATAAGGCCGGTTTGATGCGAGCGAGAAAAATTGTTTCATCGGTTAAAGAGCTGAAATTAGAGCCGCGGTACTAGGAAACAAAAATAGAATGCTTTCTGCCTGCCAGAGTAGTGTTTACCGTGTCAGGCAATTCTTGTGACGGATAGATTGACTAATCGTGAGTATTTGGTCTGCCCACTGGATTAGTATTTACTGTTTCAAACTATTTTTGCGACGAGTTGATGTATCAATTACGAGTATTTGGTCTGTTTCCTGGAATAGCGTTTATTATCTAAAACTATTTTCGTGACGAATTGACATACTAGACGCGAATATTTAGTCTGCTTGATAAAATAATATTCAATTGTTTAAATTATTTTTTGTGACGAAAAAAGTCGCAGCTACTTTACGTGGCGCTGAAACAAACGTAAGTTTCAATTATGATAAAAGATAGCGACATTTCTCAAAGGGGAGTATTAAAAGATCTGAGCTGCAAGTACTAACATCGCGAGAGAAGAAAGGAGAGATTGCAGATGCGGAAGAATCCGTGACACTCGCAGACGTCATTCTCGCTTGGTCCGGCTACGTGGTTTGATAAGTGGAAAGGCCGAGGGTCGGAGAGCGAGAGATAGAGAGAGGGAGAGGAGCGACACGGACACGGGGGAGGATAGAAAAATTTCATTTTAAAGTGCACCAGGACGAAGCCATTCCTGTAAATTAAACTTTAATCAAAAATTCTCTTGAGAGTGAAGGCCGAGGCTCGTTACGCTCTTGCGGTGAACCATGCTTCCTCTGAATCTGCTGCGGGAAAAAGGACGTCCGCTTCCTTCCTTCAGCGCGCTACCCTCCGACCATAACGCGTTCTCCTTTCGAAACAATGTTATTAAAACGAAAATCTTCGTTACTTGCAGCTAGACTCGGCGTGATTCGATCCATCCGTCGCTTCGATCTCGACGAGATTTGTTTGAGAACTCAGGAATTCGTACGTCACGATTCGTGAGATTAAAATAATGAGGAACACACAATTTAATAGTCGATTTTCTTAACGGAACTTTTTAAAGTACCAATTTCGTTGCCGATTTGTACGGAGTTCCATAAAAATTTGTTTATCATCCATAACTTGAGTCCAACTATAATTCGAATCGAGCTCGAAACTTTAGATTAAAATCAGTGGTGGATGGACACAGGTTATATTAAATTCTACCCTCGGTTTCTTCTCTATTCTGTTATTACTTTTCCTTCGACGTTAAATTGAAAAATATTTGCGCCTGGTTAATGCGTACTCCGCGGCGAGTTTCTCTTGCGTAAAGACAATATTTCACGAGGAGCCAGTTTTTGTTTAAAGGCCAGTTTTTAATTTTTCAGATTTCATTTAGAAAATTAATTGTCACTCGCGAGGCTGCCGCTTGCTCGCCCGCCGGGGTAGAAGAAATAAAACGAATCTACACTCGCCCGGCGATGCTAATGTCAATTTCGTGAAATACCACCTCCGCGATTTTATTTTAGGAATGCGGAATTACCATATTTTATTCATTCCCTCATGGAATATAAATTGCTCATTTTGCACGCGCTATATTATTCTTTAAATAATCGTGTACGACTTCGTTATTCCATCTCCTATAATATTAATTAGCACGAAGAATATTAAATCCACGTCTGCGTAGAATAAAATATTTTCGTACGTGGCTTCCCGTGAAAATCGACTATAAATATTCTACACTTCTTCCGCGTCACTTTTCCTGTGCATGCAGCTGTTTTATTAATAATTCCAAATTGGAATATCGCGGGACCGATCCAGGGCAAAGTTTCGCAGAGCCGAGAGGGAGACGCAGTCAGTGCGAATATTGGAGTTGCGTCAGTGGCGCGTGTCACGTCGATCCTTCAAAATTGAATCAATGCGGCGTCGAATGCACCAGTCAATCTCTCTCGTCAGTTTCTAAGTGACTGGATTTTGGTATGCTCGATTAACCCGCAGAAATTTCGCCGATGCGTCGCGATAGGATGAAAAAGTCTCGCTTAAAGCGCACGAGAAATGTATTATTTCGTTTGCAATAACTACTACAATATTTAAACGACGATTAATGAGAGTCACATCGAAAATTCATACCTCTGTGATTCCATTATCAAAGAACAGCTCGGAGGAACGTCATACATAATTCTATTTGATCTTACGTTACGTGAAAACCGATAGCTGGGAGGACTAATAATCACGTTTCTGGTAAGTAGCGTCTGTCGTTTAAGAATGTATGTGTCAAATTCGCGTTTAGTTGAACGACGTGCTTTAATATCGAGTATTACTCGATACACTCGGCGAGATTTAATCAATAGTATCCTACTATAAGAACCTCCTCTTTCTATATTGATGACGTAGTGGTTTTGATTGTTCCTCGATGGAAAAGTAGAACACCTGTTGATTTTTCCTGAATAAACTTATTCCCCTTTAGGGAGCACACATTCGGTAGACTAATAATCATGACAATTAAAAATCGTGCCTGACGGATTTCTCCTGTTATTGGAGACTCTTCCCACTTCGTGCAGTAGTAGCAGTACCTCGGCTGACCATAATACGCTCATACTACTTAACGCGTCCCCACTTATGTCCCTGCTCAGGATCCTACGACAGCCATGGTCAACTGCTTTCTCCCTATTCTAACAGCTCTTCCTACTCCCACCTCATACAATAAAAACACACATTCGGTGACGTAGGCCGGTATTCATAGTCGTTACTTATTTTTAAGGTCGCCTTAAGCATTTGCTTAAGTCCCTGTTTTCTGTACGACACAAGGACGGGAAATATGGGATAGACAGAGATAGCAAATGCTTAAGTCTATCTCAAATAAATAATGACTATGAATACCGGCCATAGACCAATTATCCTGACAATTTAAAAATCATGCCTGACGGATTTCTCTTGTTATTGGAGACTCTTCCCACTTCGTGCTGTAGTTGCAGTACCTCGGCTGACCATAATACGCTCATACTACTTAACGCGTCCCTACTTAAGTTCCCGCTTCGGGTCCTACGACAGGCATGGTCAACTTTCTCCCTACTGTAGCAGTAGCTCTTCCCAAGCACCTCGTGCAATAATCGCAATACCTAGGCTGACCATAATACGCTCATACTACTTAACGCATTCCCACCTATATGTATACATTCCCGCTGTATGACAGGACTGACCAACTACTTTTTCCCTACTCTAATAGCCCTCCTCACCTCGTGCAATAATCACAATACCTAGGCTGACCATAATACGCTCATACTACTTAACGCATTCCCACCAATACATATACGTTCCCGCTCTATGACAGGACTAACCAAGTACTTTTTCCCTACGCTAATAGCCCTCCTCACCTCGTGCAGTAATCATACTAACTCGGCTGACCACAATACGCTCGTTGTCCAAGCTAAGCTCACCCGCTTAAGCTCTCGCTCAATTCAGGATTCCTATTTGATCCAATCGATCCAGGGTTTTGCACACATTTTTTGGCGTCCTCGGTAGCTTTCCTCCCTACTCTATAGTATCTCTCCTTATCTAGTTCGTAACTTAAGCTCTCGCTCAGAGCTGCGTCGCATACACAGTTACCCTCGGTCTGACGTCTAGCAACTCTTCACTATCGTTCTACCGTCAGAAATTTTTATCATCTCAATAAATTTTGTTTCCTTATTATCTTCCATAATCGAGTTTCCAGCACATTTCCATTATCCAGTAAATGTTCTCGAATTGTAAATTTGGGGAGGAATCCTAAATTATGTATAACAGTGTTGAACTGCAATCCAGCTCATGCATACAGGTTCACGTTAGAGCTTTTAAATCCCGCGGAACAGAACCGGGCTGGAGAAGAGAATTGGCCTCTTGGAAATAGGATGTGGTAACTGGTAACCCATCCGGTGATCCCTCAATCACATCCGGCATCCTACCACTCGCGGACGAAAACGCACCGTAACGCAGAACGTCGCCGCCGCCCGGGTAGGTGCACGAGGTGCACGGCGAACTTTAAAACGATTCGGGCAAGTCCGTAAACAGAATGCATAAAGAAGCTACTACGCTCGCGAGGAAATCGCGTGTACTAAACTTTCCGAGAAAGCTCGTTCCCTCGCGCAAAACGGATCCGATCTATCTCCCGTTCGACGTGAATTAATCCAACGTTCTCAGGACTTCTGCAAAAATGATTAAAGTAAGACAATGTATATTTAAAAAAAATTCCTATTACGTTTTATTAACCTCAACATCTTCGGGCATTAATATATTATATTTATATTCTTTATATTTGAGTGCATTTTAATCGGTGCTTTAATTTAGTGGTACTAGCTTAAATAATAATTGCAATCTTACAGCAAAACAATTTTTATTTTATTTTTATTTTGTATATAAGAATTTAAAAAGGTCATTTGGACCGTACATGATACATGAACAAAAGATTTTATCCGACACAAAAAAATTTGAATCCTGTTAAGACTCGCAAACAAACGAAATCTACTCTCGGCGTTTGTACGAAAATGATAGAAGCTCAGGAAATTGCTGTTATGTTTTATTAACGATTGGCATGATGGGTTCCATTCGACAAAAGAAGCATCCTGGGGTGACACGATGCGAGGATGTGACGCGAGCCTTAAGACCCGCAATCTAGACCGGCTGCAGACGTGAAACATTAAACAAGCAACTTCCAGCCGATGGTTCCGCCGCGAGGGATGGAAGAGAATCGCGGTGGCGAGGATGCACGCGCTAGGGAAGGACAGTTAACAGGCAGCGGGAGAGGCAGGAAAGCGGGAGGAATGAGAGGGCCGGGAAAAAAATGGGCGAGGAATCGAGATAGTTGTCAGCTCGTCGACGATAGCGGTCGGATGCATTATGAGGCCTCGAAATGTGAATTTTCAGGCCGCGGCTGAATTCGCATTTTCTACCTGAAAAATGATGCGTCGCGTCGTATTCGTCAAGAGCCAACACCGCACCGGGGCTCCTCCTGTTTGTTCTCCATCCGCATGTGTGCATCCGATATTTGCGCTCGGCCCCTCCTCCCCCCACGCCCCCGCCTGAACGTCTGCGTTACTCTAATACCCCGTATTTGTCAGCATCTTCATCCCGTGCTCCATACGTACAATCTGCACGCATATACCGGCATTCGTGTCTGGATACTGTCGACAAGAATCCTTATCCATAGTAAAAAAACAGGATACTCTTTTTGATAACGAAATTTGATTCCGTTGTTGANCCCGTGCTCCATACGTACAATCTGCACGCATATACCGGCATTCGTGTCTGGATACTGTCGACAAGAATCCTTATCCATAGTAAAAAAACAGGATACTCTTTTTGATAACGAAATTTGATTCCGTTGTTGATCGACGGACTGCGAATCTGATGATTCATTGATTTGATACAATTTTTTTTGTTAAATTGCTCATATTTATTACTTCAGTGCATAATTTATAATATTTTGTCATTCGACGTAAGAATTCAGGATGTAATAACTTTTTAATTGATTCGCAAGATTTCTAAAATTTTGTACAGTGTTTTATTAATAAAATATTTATTAACGTTAAAATTTCACTGCCATGTCATTGTTTTTATGCAAGGGTTCATAAAAATAATTAAAAGAGTCCCTAAGTATATTTCTACGCATCTCGAATAGAAGTGATATTCATTGATTTAACACCGCTAATGCTTTCGAAAGCTCGAACGTAGCTACAATGCCTACGGGCGTGCTAATTTATGATTCTCTCTCTAATATGTAAATTACCGATACCATTTGCTCCCGTAAATCTCCGTGGCTTAATCAAATTTCCGCGATGATTAACTGTAAGCTAAAATTTCTTCCCCGACCTATAAAATACCTAACGATCCGATCTCGGAACTGAAAGTAGTTATTCAGAGTTTATTTTCGAATCTATCACATCCTTTGGACGGAATTTAATTTCTTTCTTCCTGCCGAAGATTTCTGAGTATTTTTGACCAAAAATTTCGTTCACGATTTGGAAAATATCAAGGAAATTTTTCGAGATCGAATCTTCGACGCGGTAGCAATCCTGCGAGAACTTTCTTTCTACCCCGCAGACAATAAGCCCTTTCACCCTCCGAATGGACTGCTTTTTTAGACAATATGTTCGCAGTTTTGTTTCCTTGCCCTGCTTTCTCCGCCTATCCCCGCCCCCCCCGCCCACCGCTGGCTTCCTACTCTTTTTCCTTTTAACTTTTCCAGATCGTTATTGTTTCGCTTTCTTCTACGAACGTATACACGCGCATATCCTCAAACAGGTATCTCGCGGTTAGTTAACCTGCCCCTACTCTCTATGTACTCGGGAGCGTTCGCTTTTGTTCCACTCGGCCCCCCGTTGCACGTACAATTTCCTTTGGAATTAGCTTCGTTCCCTTTTAACGTCGGTTTAATTAAAAGCGTAAAGTAATATTTCGCAATCTCTTCGGAATAGAAAGTAATTGTTTTGAAGTAGATCGTAATATTAGTAAGAGTCGGTTGGACAGCGTTGTGTGCGGATGGCGCTTAGATAGATGTCTGCTTGAAGACCCCAGTGTGGCTCGATTTACTGAGTGCATTGCGACTGAAGAAAGCGTACATAAAAAATGGATTCACACGAGATGTTGAAGAGTGCTTGACTACGTGCAATGCTGACGATACACGTTCCCAAGCGGACACCGATTTAAGTCCTATCTGCGGCTGATGCTGTTAGACAGCGCGATAAGGCAAACTGTCAATGTCAGTCACAAAATTAGCCAAAAATATAAGTTTAATGGAATACACTTCTCATCCTTATATAAGAATATTTCCGGGCGTCTGATATTTCTTCAGGAAGAGGAAATTCAAATCCAACACGGTTTGGCCATTATTTAATCAGAATATGCTTACATTTACCAATACAAGCGTTATAATACGGACAACAAATCGTAATTGGAAAGCCAATGATTGGTTAAAAACTCAATATGGCCCTGATTGGGAAGTGCTTTCTGTTGACTGATTTGGGAGGATGCACAAGAATATACCTTTTATTTCTACATCATAACCGACTCCCATTTCTTTTTTTATTTTATTGCAGCCGTTTATACCATCACTGCATACATAAATACGTCGTTTTTGACACATAGATTTTTCTGAAAATCCCCATCTTTCCTTGTGACTGTTNGTTAGACAGCGCGATAAGGCAAACTGTCAATGTCAGTCACAAAATTAGCAAAAAATATAGGTTTAATGGAATACACTTCTCGTCCTCATATAAGAATATTTCCGGGCGTCTGATATTTCTTCAGGAAGAGGAAATTCAAATTCAACACGGTTTGGCCATTATTTAATCAGAATATGCTCACATTTACCAATACAAGCGTTATAATATGGACAACAAATCATAATTGGAAAGCCAATGATTGGGAAGTGCTTTCTGTTGACTGATTTGGGAGGATGCACAAGAATATACCTTTCATTTTTACATCATGACCGACTCCCATTTCTTTTTTTATTTTATTGCAGCAGTTTGTACCATCACTGCATACATAAATACGTCGTTTTCGACATATAGGTTTTTCTGAAAATCCCTACCTCTCCTTGTGACTGTACCTTCAATTTCAATTTTCCTAGCTTAATGTCCCCTTTCTGTTTATTTATCTGTTTCACCTCTCCGTTCTTTTATATCTTGTATTTACGCTATTGATTTCATTCACAGGCAAAACCGGCCAAAAACCTGCTCTAAACATTAGCTCCCAGAATGAAATTGAATCGAACCTCCTGCGAGAGCAGCTTCCATAAACAAGGGTCAAAGATTTTATGCAACCGGTCCGCATATAAACGTTATATAATACAATTGGAAGCCGATGAAATCGATGTCCCCGGCCGATCGATACGACAAATTCGTTTTTCCGACGAGAAAGCCGGTGTGTCGGCCCGGTAGAAACATCTGGTCGGAATTTGTCCGATAAAATCGCGAGAGACGACGGCGGCGCGGGGTTGCGAGAGACAGCCGGCGGGGGTGGGCGCTCGGTGAAAGGAAAGGGAAGCGAGTTCGAAAACTTCATAACGGACAATCGCGTTATCACGACAATACCGTGATTGGTATCATTCTATTCGCTCGGATACTCCGCTATGATTCTATTTTTGGCAACGAAACAAAGGTGGCGGGGACGTCGGGGGGCGGGCACGGTATCGGCCAGGGGGAAAAGTGAAAAAACGGATTGATATCGTACGGACGACGACGTCTCTCCCGATCCAGGAAATTCTATATCTTGATCCGGAAAAAAAAATAACACGCATAAGATCGCACGTTTATTTTTCCCATATATTAAAAAATGTAATTTAAATGCATAGCAGGCAGCGTGTACGAAATGTAGTTTGGAAAATTAATAGGTTATTGATCAGACGGGTCTTGGACCGAAATAAATTTAAATTCTTGGCACGAACGAAATTATCCCGGGATCTGACGTCGTTTCGAATGTTACTCCTAACTGTTGTCTAGACAATCGTTTGGATACAATCATTAGAATATTTTTATAGACAGTCCGTGATATTTAGACGACACAGTCTAGCAACATTTGGGTCATGCCTTTCGATATAATCGATTTTAGTTTTCCACGAAAAAGTTGTTGCTCATAAATGAAGTCACTCGTTCGTTCTTCTATATATATTTTTCATGTATTGAAAAATGTTATTTAAACGCATAATAGAGTATATATGTGAAATGTAGTTTGAAGAGTTATATGGGTCTTGAACAAAAGTAATTAAAATTTTTGGTACAAATGAAATGATTGCAGAATCTGACGTCGTTTCCAATACTGTGGGCTCAGTTTGGCTCTTAACTGTTGACTGGACAATCATTTAAATGCATTCATTGGAATATTGTCATAGACAGTATTACCGCTCGTGGAATTTGGACAACACAGTCCAGCAACATTTGGGTCATACCTTTCGATATAATCGATTTTAATTTTCCACGAGACGACATTTCTGTAACACCTTTTGTTACCATTAATTACTATTAAATTGTCGCACACGTCGTGTCACTGATTAAAACTGAGTATGGAAATTTGAAATTGCCAATATTTAATGAATGTGAAGGAATTATAAAAAAAAGAAAATGTTCTCTCACGCAAGCTGGATTTAATGGATCCTCTGAAAAAAGTGCGCAAATTTCATAAAGCCTGCGTTGAATCACGTTCAAGTAATCAAAGCTTGAGTAATGAAGTTTTAGTGATTAATAATGAACCGAGAGAAAAACTTTATAATCAAAGACTAGCCTTTAACGACTACTTTAACGTTGCTAAACGGTTTAAATCTTGTGTTTAAAAATAGATGAAAACGAAAAACGAGTGAAACGTGTGACGCGAGATTATAGCTACAAAACTGATTCCAATTATCGCGTATAATAAATTGTATCAAATGCAGTTTATAAGATTTAACAGATATTTAATCACACCAGTTTGCCAAGATTTCATTGCTTCCATGATTATTCGAAAATATGCAATAAAGCTCATATAAGAAAGAAACCAGTTCGTTCCTCGATTTGATCCCTCTAAAAATCAATGAAACGAAGAAAATAAAAAGCAACGCAGGGTTATAAGTGCAAAGCTTTAATTATTACGTATTATAAATTATGTCAAATGCAGTTTATGACTTGTATAGCAGACATTTTACTGTACTGGTTTGTCAGGATTTAATTGCTCTCATAATTATTCGAAAATATGCGAGAGTCCGCCCAGAAGAAAGGAACCAGTTCATCCCTTGGTGCTCTCGACAGATAAGAAACTACTGTACAGACGTGAAATAACGTTTCCATTCCGAAATAAAAGTTACCTTCGTTTGTTTCCCGAAGATATTACAGTTGGTCCCATATTGTTCGAACCGTGGCGTAACGTGGCGCGGGGGTGGTTACGACTCTCCTGGCTTATTGCTTCTTCGGCGGGAATTTCAGTTCAGTTATGCCGCGGTCGAGATCACACGTAATATTAACTTAGCTTCCGGGAAGAAAGAGAAGTTCGAAAAGTTACAGGGAACTCTGCCCGTTTTTATCTGGCAACACCGACACCCGGAATGGAGAGAAAAAAAGGGAAGAGACAGTAAAGAATTCCTGAAACTCCTTTTA
>SMSR01011380.1:52199-106431 GCA_019453355.1 Ceratina japonica | reverse complement strand
TGTACTGGTTTGTCAGGATTTAATTGCTCTCATAATTATTCGAAAATATGCGAGAGTCCGCCCAGAAGAAAGGAACCAGTTCATCCCTTGGTGCTCTCGACAGATAAGAAACTACTGTACAGACGTGAAATAACGTTTCCATTCCGAAATAAAAGTTACCTTCGTTTGTTTCCCGAAGATATTACAGTTGGTCCCATATTGTTCGAACCGTGGCGTAACGTGGCGCGGGGGTGGTTACGACTCTCCTGGCTTATTGCTTCTTCGGCGGGAATTTCAGTTCAGTTATGCCGCGGTCGAGATCACACGTAATATTAACTTAGCTTCCGGGAAGAAAGAGAAGTTCGAAAAGTTACAGGGAACTCTGCCCGTTTTTATCTGGCAACACCGACACCCGGAATGGAGAGAAAAAAAGGGAAGAGACAGTAAAGAATTCCTGAAACTCCTTTTAGGAATCCCGTATGAAGTAGAATAATAATTGCACGTCAGTCTAAGAGGAGTCTTGACCAATGAATAATTCCGTTTTAATATTTAATTAACGCCCCACGTAGGGAACGTCAATTTAGATTTCAATTTGTTAATTGGTTATTCTCTAATGTATCTATCTATAATATAAAATATCTAATATGTGTAAAACAAGTAAAAAGAATAATATAAAATAATCTATAATATAAAATTAATCTAATATTTCAGAAAGACCACTTGACCCTAGCCCTCTGTGTCAATAGACACAAGTTAGTTCCAATCTAACCCAATCTCGCCTTACTTATTTAAAATTCACCCCAGCAATTTCAATATTTAATTAAATGTCTCGACATCCCTCCGTCTTCTTTAAAACCCACCTTGGTTATTCACCACTGCTGAACCCAGCAATCTAATCTAATCTACTCGTTACCAAAAGATATACCAGAAGAGGCTTTCTAATTCTCGTTCTAATATTCGCGAGTCGAAAGCTCGCACGTCGCGTCGGATAGAAAGGAGAAGAATTGCACAGGGGTAAACCGTGCGTGAAACAAATTGCATCGCAACAATGGTAGGCGTGACAGAAGGCGACGAGGGATTGAATCGTTTAAGCAAAACGTTTGACAGAGGGGTTTTAATATTCCGCGGGGGCGATAATCGATGCGGGGGTGGATGAAACCGGTGTGCATTTCACGATTCTTTACTACAGGGTAAAAGCGACGCGCTTTTAAAGGGGCGATATACGTCGCGCCGTCGCCGTCTCGAAAGGCAGTTCCGTACATACGCAAAAGATCGCATATACGTAGTATATGAATTAATGTTTCAAGTCTAAATGTACGTATGTACAGGGTTTTGTAATAAAATAAATAATAACGTGTGGTAAAGATTAAAGCACTAATTTCGGTGGGCTTCGATGTCTCAGTGCTCCGATTTGAACCAGAAATAATAACTTATATAATAAAAATCATGGCACTAATTTTGTTAGGCCTCATTGTCATACAGAAGTAATAAAGATTTTGGCTTCCTGTATAAAAATTAGTATACCTTTCAGTATAAAAATTAAATAAGAGTTCAGGTGTGTTGAATAAAGGAGTACCACTGATGATTTGATCGAAAAAAATTTTATTTCGACAACTGTCGTTCAATAGCACATGATGTACGGTACGTGCGAGAATGTGATAGATGATATTCACACCCTAATTCCACACTCTCTATCTCTCTCTCTCTCTCTCTCTCTCTCTCTCTCTATTCCCACGCTCGTATAGCACGCAGTCCGACGCTCACTCGCTTTTCTATTTATCATCATGTATACGTTCAAAAAATGTGTAATCATGGAAATATAGATACGCCTAGGTTCTCTAAAAAGGTTCACCTGTATGCGCGTTCATCTTCTCGTAAAATAAAAGTTAATATGAATTTTTTTGCTTTCCACATGGTTTGTTTAGTATCTTCCTCTATCATGTTATACCGCGTCGTAGACGGATATCCCTTGCAACACTAAATTACACATTTGTACATCGTTAACATCTCTTAAAACTGGTTCCCCCCCCCCCCGCCCCTCCCTCGCCCATCTCGCCGTGCTCCTTTTTCCGCCTTTCATCTCGCTCGCTCGCTCTTTACAACATTTCTTGTTTCGAGTTCACCATTTAAACATTTAAAAAGTAGGATATTCCCGTGCCTCTTTCGCGAGGTACGCGTATACATATACACACACGCACACACACACGCACGCACAGCCACTACAATTTTTTTACACTCTCTTTATTTGTTTCACACGTTCCTTCTTCCCTGCCCGCTTTTCTTCATTAATTGGACAACTGCGCCGTCTCTTAGCCTTTGTTACTTCACTCACATTTTATATACACCAACATCCGCAAGTATTAGGAAAATTATGGAAATAACTCCAACATTTGAAAATGTGACTCCGATGATACGACGAGGGAATTCATATATGCTAGATTTAGTGATACAAATGTTTTAACATCCTTATTGTCTTCGATTATGATAAACAGACTGCAGACGTTTACGCAGAGTATAATATTTATTATTGACATAATATAAAATAATTATTGATTTCAAAGATTTGTTTGATAAAAGGTCTCTTAAATATTTTATTCGAAAACAGAATAGATATTCAGATGGCCTCCTTTAGCTGAGACGCCATGTTATCGTTCCTACAAAATTGAATTTTCTTATAATTGCATAAAATCCGCAGTCCAATGACGGTGTCACAGATTTGAATAAATGAGGAATCCTAATACTTGTCAATGGAGATGTATTTGATATGCATGCCGATATCCGATATGCGCGGACTGGCAGTCCTGGTACGAGTCAAGGATCTGAATAATTCTAGAAATGCGATAGGAAGCACAAGTTTTTCTTAATGCTCCACATAGAATTCATATCCCATTTCTTTCTCTCCTTCGTTTTAGGGTTCTTCAGGTTTTAAGAACCTGTGGCAGTGTCAGAAATTATTTGAAGAACGAATCTACTTACGCAGGTAAAAGGTTTTAGGTTTTATTAAGGAATTGATTTGAGTGAATTAGTCTGTCAATTTGTGTCGTACTTTCGCTGATATGATGATACGGACATATACTCTGTTGAAACACTTGCAACGATGATACGGTACGGACGACATAAATAGACAGGCTTGTAATCAATCATAAGATTCAATGACACGGTACGGGAACACGACTCAGAATACACTTTCAATCTGAGATTCGATCGGATAAAAAATCATACGATATTCGATTTATTTCAAATCTTGAGGACTTAATTTGGGATTAGCGAAAGTAAAAACTGGGAAAGGAAACGGTACATAGAACGCGAGGGGCAGTTTTTCGCGCGTCGCGTGTACGAGGTGTGCTCTGAAACGGTCGTTAGGCAGATCGTTAAGTAAGCTTAAGGAAGCTTAACATTTCCTTACCGAGAGATACTCGATCGATCGATAAAAACGAAGTGACACGACACGCGGAAGATGTTCGAAGCCAAGAATACATCACGGAATAGCCGAAAAGTCTTGTTTTCTCGTTACACGATCGTTCAATCGCCACAGAAATTATATATCACACATTAAGAACCGATTCGTCGCACGGCCGAACTTATCAATATAGTAATTCGATTGCACGTTCTGTTCAGAAATCCGACCTCAGAGTTCACAACGTTTCAAGGACTCTTATAAGATTTCGAACACTCATACATCCCTAGAATAAACTGAGGACGAATTCTCCGCAAGAAATCAAACGACGCGGAAGCAAAAGTTAATTTAGCAGGCTTATCAGACGTGTAGAACAAACGTTCGAGAGGCATTAAGAACACGTATGGAATCGTCGAGTGTGCGTGACAGTGTTATCGTACGTCACGGTCACATTCATTGCAGCTACGACCCCGGTCTATTCTTTTATCGTTAACATTCCACCGGCTTCCCCTCTTATCCATCTATACTCGCACTATGTAATGTACATCCTGCGTGCATATCGAGAACTTGCATTCACTGCAAGAAATTGCATTCACAGATTCTTGTGTTTTCATCCATTTTTACGTCTGCGGATTTCAAGATTTATTCGCCTTCCTCAAATTTAAACGCGATAATTCTATCCTTTATGCAGAACAATACAGTCAATACAAATTATGAATTTTAGTTTAAAATTTTAACGTTTTTACAAAATCAATTACTAACTAAATCACGTTTTTTTTTCAATTGCTCAATGATCCCTCAGTGTCAGTGTAATATATTACAATGTATTGTCAATTCTTATAGAAATTATTGGGTACCAATTTTTGGCCAGTTTAAGATATAAGAAACAGATACATTGAAGTTCACAATTATTTTTACCTGTAAAACAAGATCCCAAGATTTTATCCTCGATTCTCAAAATTCTCAGTCCATTCTAAAAAAACAAAAAAAAAACGATTAGATCTTCGCTAACTTTTCGCTGATCTGAGGCTCCATCAAAGTACGACCATCAAAAGCACATAAAGGACGATACAAAATTACTTTTGCATTTTACTCCTCTATAATTATTATTTTTTCTAAAAGTAGACAAATCTTTTTATTACATGTCTTAAACTTTTGGCAGGGATCATACAGAGAACCTTGAAAGGTGTCAATTAAGAACGCTAGTGTAAATGAAAATTCTTGTAATTCCTACATGAAAGTAATTAATCTAACTGTCGAGTTATTCGTAATGAAAGTCGAAAAGTTTTAAGAGAACTCCTTATGGCAGTCGCGTCGTACAATTAATTTTGACAGGAAGGCGACAGCGAGGGGTGGTTCTATATACAAACGTATAATATTACATTATGTACATTAGCCGTTGTTTGTGNTAAATCACGTTTTTTTTTCAATTGCTCAATGATCCCTCAGTGTCAGTGTAATATATTACAATGTATTGTCAATTCTTATAGAAATTATTGGGTACCAATTTTTGGCCAGTTTAAGATATAAGAAACAGATACATTGAAGTTCACAATTATTTTTACCTGTAAAACAAGATCCCAAGATTTTATCCTCGATTCTCAAAATTCTCAGTCCATTCTAAAAAAACGAAAAAAAACGATTAGATCTTCGCTAACTTTTCGCTGGTCTGAGGCTCCATAAGTACGACCATCAAAAGCACATAAAGGACGATACAAAATTACTTTTGCATTTTACTCCTCTATAATTATTATTTTTTCTAAAAGTAGACAAATCTTTTTATTACATGTCTTAAACTTTTGGCAGGGATCATACAGAGAACCTTGAAAGGTGTCAATTAAGAACGCTAGTGTAAATGAAAATTCTTGTAATTCCTACATGAAAGTAATTAATCTAACTGTCGAGTTATTCGTAATGAAAGTCGAAAAGTTTTAAGAGAACTCCTTATGGCAGTCGCGTCGTACAATTAATTTTGACAGGAAGGCGACAGCGAGGGGTGGTTCTATATACAAACGTATAATATTACATTATGTACATTAGCCGTTGTTTGTGAAGACGTTGGCCGTGTACCTTAAAAGCGAGGATACCGGTGCCCCGGCATTGGAACAGCAATACAAAGTAATTAAGTGAAGTAATTAAGCAAATCCTGTGTACACCGAGCAGTTTGCAATAGCGGCAACCTTAATTGCCTGACGTCTCTTTATGTGCTTTATTCATTCCTTGGCTACGACCAGACCAGACGTAGGCGACTTGGCCCAAACGTAAATTCAATAAATTTAATCAACAAGCGTTTCCTGTACTGCTATTCAGACGTATTACAGTAGCTACGTTGCATTTGTCTCACTGAATGATACGCGTAACGTCCTTTTATTTAGAAATAGATTTTCGTACTACACAAGTGTCACGCGGGAATCTCGTTTGTTAGGCACTGAATTACACCAATAAGTATACCCAGTTGTTTCTATAAGGTTGTATGAGCCGTAAGATCACTGCCAAAAGTTTAAGACATGTAATAAAAAGCTTTATCCGCTTTTAGAAGAAACAATAATTATAAAGCAGTAAGGTCGACCTGCTTTTCACGGTCATAAGCAATTTTGAACGCATAATTTCCAATATTCTAAGACATAGTTTCGATATTATTTTATTGGACTTATTAGACTACCATTTTAGTTCTTATTTTCTTATTTAGAGAAAAATTACAAAACGTTATAAAATAGTGCGTAAATATACTGCCAATTAGAAAAAATTAATGCGCAATGAAAATTTAAATGCTCTGTCATTGTTTTTATGTAAGGCTTCATACAACCTCAAGAGAATTTAGAAATTGCTATTAGTTAGTAGCACCGTTATTGGGTCATGATTATGGATGCTATGAGCTGTTATTACGGACAAATAGAGACATAGTTACATCAGATTCAGGAGACATTCTCAGGGTGGAGAATAGGAACCTACATAACTCCCTGGTTAGAGTATTCAGGATTTCGTTCAGACTCGATTCATCAAGTAGTATTAGAATCAATATCCGACTCAATCAGCCGTAGAAGAATATCTGAAGGCTTTTGCTTCTGAGCCTTTGTGCGTTTCAAATAACATCGCAATATCAGGCAGGGTAACAAGAGGAAGCTTGTATTATAAATGTTCATTAAACGCTGGCATTGTGTTATAGAGTTTCATAAGCAGAAGAAGAACGACATTCGCACACGTCCCGAACGTATTCTCTCGAGAAACCGTTTTCCAGCCCCGCATATTTTGCCCCCGGTTTTTGTGATTTGCTCTCTCTCGATGTGCCGAAGCAAAATTCCATTGAGAACGTAGGAAACAAAACAAAAATCCCTATTGAATATCGTCGTTACGATATGCGAGAAAGGAGATGATGAATGGAAAAACGGTATTGTCTCGCGTCATATGGACCGGAATACGCGTACACCGGGACACATTGTGACGCGTTTCGTCGATGTTGACTTTTTAACCCCGCGAAAAAAGCCTGACGTGGAAATTAGCGAGCCGCGTCATTTTCATTTCGCATGATCCGTGTTTCAGCTTTGGGAAATATTGCGGGCCACGCCTGACCCGGCCATTAATCAGCCTATCTATTAAATTCGGCCGTTCATTATATTCGTCGTCGCCGGCTTACGCGGCTCGTTATTTTACGATTAATTAACCCGAACGTCGGGCAGCGCGCAATCGCGGCACGTGGAGGGCTCGGAAACGGAGGCCTCGGGGATCGATAAAAGGCGAGGAATCAACCTGCGTATTATGATTCCCGATCGCGTGCAAAATTGTCATCGATATGCAATTAGGAAATCTCGAATATGTTTTATTAATGCAACAGAACGGAGCCTGATCGATACTGTTGTAACGCCCGCATGCTTTATTCATTAACTCTAGTAGATTTTCATATGATTATATGAAGGGGTGACTGGCGTACGAGCTTGATTGATCATTATTAGCCCCGATAGGATAGGGAAATCTTCATTAATCGTCATAGATCAACTGGCAGTTTCTATAATTTCATCGGACTGCTGTATCTGAGTACCAATATTTAATCATTATTAGTCTCTTTGTGTTACGAGATTCTTCAATGATCATCATAAGAGGTCAACTGGCAGTGACCATATCAGACTATTGAGTCTATGAATAGCAATTTTCACATTTTGTCATTATTTTATCTAAGTTATTGCAACACATCCTTGTGTTACTCCGTGCATAACATAATGAAATGGTTTACTAATGAATAACGCAAAAATGATTGTGAAAACCACGGAGTAACGCAACGATGTGTTGCAATAACTCTAGAGTTTCAAATGATCACACGAAGGAATAGCTAGTGAATAGCGAATGAGCTTGATCAAGTATTGTTAGCCTCTGCGATAGAAAAATCTTCATTTATTTCTATAAGAGATCAATTGCCAGTTTCTATAATTTTATCGTGAATAACGATTACCAGATTTTTGTAATTATTTTATCTAAAGTATGGCAACGCATTCTACTATGAAATTGGAATTATTTGCATTACTGGTACGATGAAATGGTTGATTCTAGTAGATTTTCATATGAGTCTATGAAGGCTGGTGAACAGCGAATGAGTTTGATCAAGTATTATTAGTCTTCACGGAATAAAAGAATCTCCATTAATTGGCAGTTTTTCTAATTTCATCAAATAAATACGTTTCCTATTTCCATATTTTTATTACCGTTTTCTCAAATGACGTCGTTCTAGTATGAAAAGGGAATTATTTGCGTTACACCTGGCATAGTATAGTGAAATGATTTATTCACTGATTCTAGAAGGTATTCATATGATTATAGAGATGATTGATGAACAACGACCGAGCTTGATCAAGTATTATTAGCCTCCACGATAGAAAAAGTTTGTGANTAGCAATTTTCACATTTTGTCATTATTTTATCTAAGTTATTGCAACACATTCTTGTGTTACTCCGTGCATAACATAATGAAATGGTTTACTAATGAATAACGCAAACATGATTGTGAAACCATTTCATTATGTTATGCACGGAGTAACGCAAGGATGTATTGCAATAACTCTAGATTTTCAAATGATCACACGAAGGAATAGCTAGTGAATAGCGAATGAGCTTCATCAAGTATTGTTAGCCTCCGTGATAGAAAAATCTTCACTTATTTCTATAAGAGATCAATTGCCAGTTTCTATAATTTTATCATGAATAACGATTACCAGATTTTTGTAATTATTTTATCTAAAGTATGGCAACGCATTCTACTATGAAATTGGAATTATTTGCATTACATCTGGTACGATGAAATGGTTGATTCTAGTAGATTTTCATATGAGTCTATCAAGGCTGGTGAACAGCGAATGAGTTTGATCAAGTGTTATTAGTCTTCACGGAATAAAAGAATCTCCATTAATTGGCAGTTTTTCTAATTTCATCAAATAAATACGTTTCCTATTTCCATATTTTTATTATCGTTTTCTCAAATGACGTGGTTCTAGTATGGAAAGGGAATTATTTGCGTTACACAAATATGGCATAGTATAGTGAAATGATTTATTCACTGATTCTAGAAGGTATTCATATGATTATAGAGATGATTGATGTACAACGACCGAGCTTGATCAAGTATTATTAGCTTCCACGATAGAAAAAATTTTGTGGTGGCAGTTTTTCTAATTTTGTCAAACAGCTACGTCTATGAATAGATTTCCAAATTTTTATTATCGTTTTCTCGAATGACGTCGTTCTAGAATGAAATGGGAATTACTCTCGTCACATCTGGCGTGGCATTTAGCGTGAAATAATTCGGGGAAAGAAAGAGTTAAGGCGGGTACAATGACGTAGCAGAGAGGCGAACAATCCCGGAGCAAGGTAACCGCAAAATTTCAACATTAAACTCGCCCGTTCCCGGCCCGCTGTAAACGGCAGCGAGGAGACAGGCGTAAATTATTCAGAGTGCGACATTAACGGTACATTTTCGCCGGAAGAACCGCGGTGTGATTCGTGTCCGTTTTCTTCGACGATTTTCGGTAGAAGGATGCACGAAAATTTTGTACAATTCGACGTGAAAATCGATGAACGTTCAATCTTTGAGAAAAGGAACGCGAATTTCATTGAACGCGCTCCTGTTTTTCGCGATCACCGAGATTTGAAAACAACCAATAGACCCGGCGAACGTGTCTCGCGCGTTCTTCGGTCCGCATTATCGATCCGCTCGAAATATGGGTACAGAATTAACGCCAGCGTAAATGAACACTTTAAAATAAATCCCGATTGGATCCGATATTTGAAAAAATCCTGTTGGTTTCAATTAAAACTGATTAAGTTATAACATTTCAGATCTGGTAGATAAGCACGCGACTGGCATATAAAATGGCAAACTAAATATAGTACAATAGTGTAATTATGTGTGTGTAATTCAAGGTTGTAAGCTTTTTTCGCACGAAAGCCGTTAAGAGATTGTGTTGTCTAAAGTAATTAACGCATTTTATGGGAAATAGTGATATCTGACATGAAACTCTAGTATACGGAACCTAGTTAGCACTGTGCGATTCTTACAGCTCGTTTTTGGTATGGTTTTTGGCTATTCGGTAGTTTTAGTAATAAATTAAAGTTATAGAACATCAATTTTTTCAAATTGGCAAGAAATTACGCGTTCAATAAGAACATAAAAGGCTTTTATAAAGAATGCCCTCAATAAATAAAATACAGCAACCGAATTGATCAAAACCCGTCGCCCAGAAGTACCCTCGGCCTCCCGCACCTCGAAACAACCGTACATTCTTCTTCATTTTCTCTCTTATTGTTACCTTATCAATCACGAAGCTGTCGCACGGTTCCGGGATCATTGAGCAAAGAAAAGCAGCCGGGCTGAATGACAGATAAACCAATCGGTAGGAATTGCAGACACTGTACACTGCCTCACTGCACACTGCCTCACCCTCGAGCCACTCCATCCCCTTTTGCGAGGGGCACACACAGGGAACAGGAACACAGTCGCGCGTTAAAGTCATATACACTCGTATCGGATCACACACGCCCATACGTATATGTATATCCAGGCACGGGGCTCTCAAGACACGATTCCCGATATAGGCGGACACTCGCGTGAACACGCGACACGTGCACGCGCGTCAGATAAAACCGATGAATATAATTCGCAGTCGGTGTTACGGCCTCCGCTTAAGGTAGTAGTCCAGTAAAACACTTTTCTTACGATTTTGTTCTAATTTGGACCAAGTCTTAGTAACAATATTATCTACCAGTAGCTAAAATTTTAAGAACCCTAGCCGTACAGTTTAAGAGATATCAATCATTAAAGTCTTGATATTTTACACGGGATCCCTATGTTAGGTGAAGTTTGAAGCAACGTTTTGATGTATTACAGCTAAACGCGTCTTACAATTTTGTCAAAAAACTAATATGTTATAAAAGACCTCGATATTGAATTATATTGAAAAAATGAACAATCTCAGCGGTATCGTTTAAGAATTACATACATGTAAAGTGCAAAACTTTGTATGAATTTCTAGCAGAAGACACGCGACACGAAATGATAGTAGGTAGCTCTGGCAACACTGCCTAGACTGTCTTTCTCATTCTCTGTCAACATGCGCCAGACACACACGCAGCGTCAACTATGTGTTGAGAGTGCGTGCGAGAATGCATGAATGCACATGGCACGCGCAGCAATCACATGTTGCCAAACTTCCACTGCGTTAGTATTGGCGTATACATACATGACTCATGGTAAATGTGTGCATACAGTCACGCTGAAAAATTGGTTACTGACCGTGTGAGAAACGCCAGGAGCGCGCAAGCGTGTACAGGGTACAAACTTTTGAGTACGAACGTAGCTGGACTACTACCTTAAGTGTCTTTTGTATCAATCAACGTGCCACAGACTCACTTACGTAAGACACTAACGCGAGGCTTGAGCCGGTCAACCAATTGCAAGCACAGATCGTTTTTTAGTCTTCCTTAGCTTGAGCAATTGTTTGTGTTCGCTTGCGATTGGATTACAGGCTACCCGTGCTTACTATACAGTCTCATGTAATTGTTTCCATCGGCCCCGGAGTAGTTGTAATAAAAAAAACAAACGGGGAGGAAACGCGTCTGGGAGTCGCAGCCGCTCCTCTTCCTCGGTTTAAAAAATTAGCTCGGTTTTTTCGGGGCCTGTTGTTCGTACGTCGGATCTGATGTTCCTCGGAAACGCGGTTTATTATTCTAACGACTTTCGAACGGTTCTTAACGCGCACGGAAATCCGTTTAGTCGTGAAGAGGATTGCGACGGCGAGTCCAGAAGCATATCCGACGTAATATTTCACGGTCTATCGTCCCCGTGAATTTTCGTCCTCGAACGCGGACGTCAAAAACCATCCGATGTGACAATATCGGTTCTCTCTCTCTCTCTCTCTCTCTCTCTCGTGTGTCCCGCGCATCGTTCGTTATCCTGAATCTAACCGATCGATTCGACGATCCCCCGTAGATGTCACAGTCAAAGCGTGCAACTTGGTAAACGTATACGTGTACTGTCGACGTATGCGTCAGAAGTACCCATAAAACGAATGCTTGAGAATTGCCGGATTAAATACAAAATACGTCATAAATATTATAACGATTTTAATAAGTCAGGGTTGGATGACACAAGATGATCAGATAGTATTATACGATATGTTTGAATGATATTCGGCAGTGTCATCCGATATGTACTTGCACGTCGTTTCCGATAAATGCATAAAATCTGCAATTTGATTATGAAAAAAGTCCCCACTATGGTTCCCGGCCATTTACTAAATCAACCCTTTAACTGCAACATACGAGCGAATGCATTTCTGATTCATCAACAACTCCAACCGACAAATTGCTATACGAACGAATCAATTATAATTGCTCTCAACCTGGAAATTGACTAGACATGTGTCCTCGATACAGCCCAACACACACAGATACACGCACACACAGCAATAGAAATTCTAACTCTATTTCCATCTCCGCGTCCTTTGGAACATGCAGTCTCCGTTTAATATGAATATACCGTTTAGAACATTTAAACGTAATACCCTTTCATATTTTTTTTTCTTCTTTCACCCTCGCATGCGCACTCCGACCGGTCTCCGTCTCTCCGTCCCAGGCTCCAGCCCCTTGATAGTTCTTAATAGAAAGTATTACCCGTCAATATTGTGCTGATCACCCGCGGAACTCCCCGTCCTCAGGTCTCGATCGTCGGGCAACGATCACGGACACAGACACACAACGCCACACGCACACGCGAGAACAGGAGAACGAAAAGTAATCTGAATCAAATTCGCCGAGAGGTATATCGGCGTTATTGTCCCTACGAGCGGATTCTCGACGGATCGTCCGGCTCACGTTCGTCCGTTCGGTGCATTAGTCACGGCGACACCTCCAACTATTTCATCGGGCCGACGTAAATCTCGCGAGGAGGTGTATATGCACGTTTCGAGCGGGTCGCCGCCGCCGGAACGACTTCCCCTCCTACGTGCGCATATATACGGAATACATCTCGAACCGTTTCATCGATCACTCTTTCTCGTTCCATATATACGTTTACCGTGTTAACGCGCGCGTATAGCCGCGAACAGGGGTCGACGTCCGCCTTAAGCCGCGGCTGGAGTCCGGTGTTACTTTTGTTCAAGTCATTAGATTCTGTCTGAATAAATCGACGGTTTTTCATTTCACTACCGCTCGTCCGGCACTGGACAGGACAGGTTGACTATAATCTCTCTTTATCTCTCCTCCCTCTCTCTCTCTCTCTCTCTCTCTCTCTCAGCAGTCGGTGTCTTCCTGGTGGCGTCTACGTAGCTCCAGGTAACGGTGCCGGGCGTCGCAGTAATGAAGCAGCGGTACCTAGACATCAGTCCCGGTCCCTTCCTGATAGCCCTCGTCGGGCGAGCTGCGCGTCGACCCCAGCACGCGTTTCAACGCCGACACCGGCGGCAACACCGGTACACCCTTCTGCCAGACTCTGATCTGCTTCGCGCCCGGCGGAAACTGCTCGACCATAGGCGCGACCACGGCTAACGCCTCCTTCGAGGTGTACGCGTTCACCGGTACCGATGTTCTGCATTCTTCGCTGGGCTCCCACATGCAGCTCGAGTAGAGGATCTTAGCGTCGTCCACTACCTCCATCCGGCCGTAGTCCGCGCCGCCGTACGGCGTGATGTCCTCCGCCGAGCCGCGCCGCGTGTCCCGGATCAAATCGGGATTGTCGATCGGCATCAACGACGTCGTGGATGAGAAACAAGCGCCGGGCGCGACCATCATCGACGCCTGTTGGTTCTGATCGTCAAAGCGGCCGATGGAACCGTATTCGTTTTCCGGCTGCAGACCTGGCTGAGGTCGCTGGACGTAGCTCAAGTTTAAGGACACGGGAGGCGGCTTGGACTCGATGCCGAACGACGTCGTCTCGATCTCTTCGTGCTTTCTACGGGCAGTGCTCGTCGACGAGTTCTCGTTATTGCCGCCTGTGCTGTCGGTCGACGCTCCTTCCGCTGGCACCGCCGACTTCATGTCCTTCAACGGCATCCTTCGTAAACGGATGAACAGCACGAGAATAATTAAGAGTATGAAGAGGATCAGGACGACCAGGGCGGCCGATATGCCGGCGATCTGGCCGGAACCGAGGGTCGACATGCCGGCGGTTCTCAGGGACACGTGAAGGGTGAAATTGGCCTCGACGCTACCGGCCCGGTTCTCAGCGACGCAGTAGAACTCGCTCGAGTCCGCTTCCTGAGCGTTGGTCAGCACCAAAGTGCTCCTCTTCCGGAACTGGCCCTCCTCGAAGATCAGTATCTTCTGATAGCTACTGAACGCCGAATGGTTGGTGAGCAGTCTCCCGTTCCAGTACCACTTCACGTTCGCCGGCGGTATCGAGCTGACCCTGCAGACGATGCTCGCGTTCTCGCCTATCGTCGCCTCCGCGTAGCGGCTGGCTATCAAGAGAATCGGTCGGCAGGCGAAGTCGTCGACGCCCAGCTCGACGAACGTCCGGTTCAGAAGCTGCTTCGGGCCGTGGCAAATCGGCGCCTGCAGGGTCGGCAGGTTGTGCTTCACGAGCCACATCTTCATCTCCCGCAAGTGGCAGTCGCAGATCCACGGGTTGTCGTGCAGCTCTATGCTCGTGAGCTTGTTAAGAGGGTCGAACGTGCCCGGGTGGAAGGTGGACAATTGGTTGTTGTTCAGCTTCAAGCTCTCGAGGAACTCGAGGCCCTTGAAACCTTTCTCCTCGATCTCGATCAGCTGCGTGTGAGAGATATCCAGCTTGACCAGATTCGGCGTGCTCTTGAACGCGTGCGAGTGGACCCTCTTGAGGGGGTTGCCCGAGAGCACGAGGTCCCTGAGGAACGGCGTGTCGACGAAGCTGGCGCTGGGCACCACGGTGAGGAGATTGTGGCTCAGATCGAGCTCCACCAGGTTCGTAAGGCCCGCCAGTGCCTCGTTATCGATTCGCTCGATACGGCACTCGCGTAGGTAGAGACGCTGCAGATTCGTCAAGCGTACGCGTACGAAGATGTTGCTCGGGAGGACGCGGATCGCGTTGTTGCTGGTGTCGAGCACCTGCGTCTCCGGGTCGACCCACTCGGGTATGCTGGTCAGGCCGCGGTTCACGCACTCGACCGTACGCTTCCCGCTCTTCCACTTGCAGGAACACTCGTCGGCGCACTTGTCGCTGGTCGCTATGTTGAGCAACGTCATCACAAGGAGGAACGCGGAGATTTTCATGACGGATGCGTTTATTATTGTCGAGTGCTGGTATTCGGTGTGGCTCGAGGTGAGCGCGTCAATAAGCGAGCATCTTCATCTCCCGTGGAATCCCGTCGTTCCCGTCATTGAATATCATTCAATCCCCCGGCACCTCGTCTATCGAACGTTCAGCCTTTGTAACAAAGTTTCCACGAACCCTTTTCTCTGTTTCAACGCACTGATTATGCAAACGAGGGGGTCCAGATTAAACGGCCTCGGCCTATCCATTCGTGAACCCTCCTGATTCCGCTGACGACGAAAAGACTTGCGGGTAGCTAGTCGCTTGCCGGGTTCGCTATTTTCGGTGAACTCGCGAATTGACGAAAACCGCCGCCTCCTCCTTCCGCGGCTGGCCTTCCCGTGTTTCTTCGTGCTGGTCACGCGCGCGCGCGCACATTGAGATACATACGAGCACGTACGAGCGAGCATACACCGCCGCACGGTCCGTTGTCCTTACGTAAACGCGTCGATCAGCGCGTGAACATCTCGCGAGAGTAACTGACGCAACTGACGCCGTGCGCGATAACAACACCCATGTAATGGCAGCTCGCGGCACTCGGGGGCCGGGAGACGACGACGCGCACGACACGCGGCCACCGAATATAATACTCCCGAAAACTAGACCACCACCATCCGCCACGGGTTTCACCCTCGTTCCTCGCACTCGACGCTCTATGTATGACCCGAGGCGTTGCCGGACCGATCTTCACTGATTTCGTTCAGCCGCCCCGCCGCCTGCCGCCCGCCTCTCCTCTTCCTCGTTTTTCAATCCACCGAAATCCGACATTCGAACACTCGCGAAACACTCGGAGCGTCGGTCGCGCGGATGCTCGTCGTGAAATGCGAGACGCCGCGAAAACCCCGGCGCCGAACGGTAGAGACAGCCTCTGGCTCGCTTTCTCCGTTCTTCCTCCGATACGCCGCCGCGCCGTTGCACACTGCCAGGAGGGAAAACGTCGACGCCGAAGTAGGGCGCACCCTTCTTCCACTCCGGACAGACTATATACGACGGGGGAGGTTTACATACACACTACTACTGTGATTCCCGGCGCCCCTCGCGCCGCCCACCCTCCGCGATCTACCCCCGGCGTCTGTCCTTCTCGTGTCTGCCGTTCGACCCATCGTCCCTCGCCTCCTGGTAAAACGTGAAATCACCCCTCGGACACCCCCGCCGATCCAGACAGCTCGTGCGCTTTCCCGACCGGTTAGAACGACGTGGTAGGGAGCGTTTCCCTACCATCGGGGGATGCTAGCCACCCCGCCTCCGAGTCGGCGCTTTCCACCCCTAAAAGCGGGGGCGCAAGGGCGTGCTGGCGCGCGCACGATTTCCTACATCTAGCAGTAGATACAGGGTGGCCCAGCATTACCGTAGATCGTACATAAGGAAAGAAGTCGAAAATATAGAATTGAGGTTTGGTTCTCTCGCGAGAAAATCGACTTAGAATTTTTTCTGACGCATCGAGTTAACTGTATCGTAATTGAGCGGATCTCGATACGAATAGTACGTTTTTGAGTAGTTGAGGTATTAATATTTAAGGAAGCATGCATGCAGTTCTTCAAGATTTTAAAAATTGTTGAGAATCCTGAGTCAGGGTTGTGATGAATCAATCATTCTCTTCCTTGTTCCTTGGGACATCCCGTGTATTTAACCCCCTGGCATGGTCCGTCTCTCTCGCTCTCTCCCACCTTGCTGCCTCACCCCTTTTCTCGCAGTTCGCTTTCTCCTGCTTACACAGCCGTCTCCGTCTACCCGTTTCCGACGTATCGAATGCTACGTCACAGTGGCGAGATATACGGCTATTTCACAAAGTGGTTAAATGCACTGCCAGATTACGGCTGTAGTGGCGCGATAGAAGGAAGACACAGGGTGTGCAGTCTCGATACAGAAAAAGAGAGAAAACGCAGCGACGTCGACGGTTACGATATCGGGTTCGTAGACGGTTTTCCGGGTACGGTCACGGAGAAAGTCGCTTTTCCACCATTCTTTCCTCCTCCTCGAACGATCTCCGCGTTCCTCGATAAATCCGCGCGTGCTTTCTCGTGCACGTCTCCGTCTATCTGCCCCCTGCCGTCTCCCCCAGACGTCTCCTTCTCTTTCTATCGCCTCTCGTGGAAATTATACGGAAAATGGAGGCATTCCTTCCAGCAGGGAGGCTAGGTTCGGTTGCTGGTGGGAGTGAGGGGACGTTAAATCTGCCTACGGCCGAGAGTAAAGGTGACATTGCGACAGGGAGGATGATGAAGGCCGCGGCAGACACTGTACGAACACTGTCGTAGCTGGCGGCGAATTTTCCCTAAAGGACCTTTTAGTGTTAATTGATCGTACGGGGCGGCAGTGAACGACGGCGACGGCGACGGCGACGAGTCGCACGTGCCGGCCGTACGCTCGCGCGTAATGCACCCTTAATGGATGTGGAACCCTCAAAGGGCGCTTCGATAATATCGTTCGATGTTCTCGGAATTTGCGTCAGTCATCCGCGGATAAGTGGCCTTCGAGCCTCGTTACGCTCGCCCAGTTGCGGATGTTCTCTGTTTTCCGATTACCTTTCACAGGAACTGTCTTACCTGTGCAACGTGGGTAGCGCGGCCTACGCACGTCTTGTATTATTTAACAATGAATAAATAGAAAATTCGTATGGCCACAAAAATGAGAAATTAGGCCAAAAATTTGCTATGCTTTGCGAAGTTAAATAACTTTTTTTACATTACATAAATCAGGAATAAAAGTAGACTTGTAATTTATAGGATAAATTCTCTGCTTGACATTTTCGACTTCCGGCTTGTACAGTGGCTCGAGAAAAATTGATTTCGTTTTAAAATCAGTTCAAATAATTGATCCACTGTATATTACGCTTTCGCGAGCAAATCGGTGGGTCGCACGTTTGTGTACAATTGGTAACACAATCGTGTCGATCATCAGTAACTGAGATTCTCGATTACGATACGGATAGATGAATGTAATTACAATGCTGGGATTGTATTCGATCATTTCAATATTTGTCATCTCTGCCCGGGAATCATATTCCTCGCACCTATTTCTCCACCTTGACTCGATTATACGTAAAACGATAAAAAGGCGTCGAACGGAACCGAGCGAAGGGATACATCAGAGAGATGGAAGTTCAGTAATTATTACACTGCGGATTTTATGCATTTACATAAAAACTGAATCCATGGAAAATGTAAATAAGTAACGTGGAAAAATGTGCAGTAAATCAAAATAATGCATATCATTATTTTAAAGGACGAAGCAAATCGCATTTCTTAAATTAATTATTTTGCATAAAAATCTGAAGTCTAGTAATAATTTAAAAAGGGAGAATATAGGATTTAGATAAAACGTTGAATATTGTTAAATAAAGATTTCGAAACGTACAAATAAATAATTGTGAATAACTATCCAGTCTAGCGAGGTACCTGAGAAAAGTATTATTAAACAATTCATGTTTACGTATTCACGTCTCGCCAGGTGAAGAAACTGATAAAATTAATGTGAACGATAAATGTAATGCGCAAACGATTAATTCGGGCCAGCTTTTCGTAATCCGCTTAAGCTACAATATTTCTGAACTTCGGACAAATTGTCCACTTAAACCGCACATAATTACAACGCGAGATCATCTTCTGGCTTTAGGTTCACTTATATCAAATTTCTATAATTACTTTTGCCTCAAATGAGGCTCGCCCAGTGGAGAAAAGAGGTACGAGGATTTTAATTACGATTCGATGAAAGTGTTTCACGTTTGGTCAAAGGTATGGTTTAATGGGGAAGTCGAAACTCGTACCAGTCCCCCTCGGAGGCCCTCGGGATAAATTGAATGCGATAAACTGAACCGGAAATTTTTATTAAGAATCAAATCTTACTGTTTTGTTCCTTTCGAAAACAAATTGACATAGGTTCTGCGATTTCACCATTATTATTCTTCGTTTCTTTTTTTCAATAAGGGTCTGTGCTTTGGGAAAACAAATAAAAAAAGGTTTCTTTTATAACGCCGACACAAACTGAGAAATAAACAATTTTCACATTCCTGAAATTACAAATAATTCTTCTTTCATCTTCTTCTTCTTCTTCTTCTTACCTATTGTTTCTCACACGTGAATTTTCACGTTGAATTGAACATTAGACAACACAGACGAGGGGTTCCAAATTATTGATACAAAATTTCTGGTACAAAAAAACATTCGACCAACATATACGATCATCAATAGATCATACCATCTTCTCCCTCTCCTCCTCTTCCCTTTTTTTTAAATTTTTTTTTTCTTTTAATTGGGTGCAGATCGGACAATACCACATGCATGCTTTGCAACGTGTTAACTCTCGTATTACTTTNGCGATTTCACCATTATTATTCTTCGTTTCTTTTTTTCAATAAGGGTCTGTACTTTGGGAAAACAAATAAAAAAAAGGTTTCTTTTATAACGCCGACACAAACTGAGAAATAAACAATTTTCACATTCCTGAAATTACAAATAATTCTTCTTTCATCTTCTTCTTCTTCTTCTTCTTACCTATTGTTTCTCACACGTGAATTTTCACGTTGAATTGAACATTAGACAACACAGACGAGGGGTTCCAAATTATTGATACAAAATTTCTGGTACAAAAAAACATTCGACCAACATATACGATCATCAATAGATCATACCATCTTCTCCCTCTCCTCCTCTTCCCTTTTTTTTAAATTTTTTTTTTCTTTTAATTGGGTGCAGATCGGACAATACCACATGCATGCTTTGCAACGTGTTAACTCTCGTATTACTTTTCGAAGATATTTAGAAAAAGGAAAGTCCGAATGGGGATTAAAAACAAATCCGTGGTATTGTACGACCTGCATTCACAAGAGTATTTTTCGAACATTTCTCTTCTTTTGTCAAAAGATAAACCAATGTCGCAAACAATCGAGCAGATTGTTCGTACGGAAACGTGTACAATTTTGGAAAATCTATTCATTTGCAATTAAACAATGTTCAAGGATTCCCGATAGCTATTGTGTAAACATAAAATAAAATTTCATGGTAAATTACGATGAATTGTCACGCGTTCGTGACAATACTTTCCTCTGTTATCATTTTTTTTTTGTATTTTTTTTAAATATTTTTTTATACGAATTTATTGGAGATCTTGCTCCAATGTGAAAAACGAGCTGCCTAGACTACAAAATCGTTCCGACATTTTTATAGTTATTTGAGACCAAATTCAGTTAGCTATTGTTATTGGCGTTTTTCGTAGTATGCAGCTCGTCGGGCATTGGATCAGGACCCAATGCGAACGGTGGAGGAGTCGAGGCTGACTTCACGAATCTAACTAAGACCTTGAAGGCAGCCTCGAAAGATGTTATACCTTCACCATGTACGAATCGATTCGTAAGAATTCGTCACCATACGAATCATTCGTTTAAGATTTGTCGACCCTTCTCTCGATGACCAAAAGGGCCTATTCACGTACCACAGATCCAAGATGTTAACACTCCCAGCACTTTTATATTACAAAGGTGCATTCATACCAAAACTGATACTTATCCAAGACTTTACTTGGACAGATACGACAGACCCAAAGGGACGTTGGCAGAGGGAAACGTAAATTCCGTTTTAAGATGACTCGAGTTCCATGTAGAAAATGGAAAAGCTTTCGTTATGGAATCCCCCTTCGGTCTGTACGTGTTTTATCGCCCTCTACTAGAGATTTCACATGATTTCTTTAAAAAGAGCCAAGATTAAAAATTAGTCGCGTTTCTTCATGAACGAATGCGTCCCAAAACGTAGTCAGAATTCACCGCTATTAGCCTCGATCTCGAGTGTCTTGAGAACGAGCCTAATAACAGAAAACTAAAGTGTGGAATAGAATGTATTTCGCGCTCTTGACTCTTTTAAAGATCGATTATTAAAATATAGTTCGCAAAATAGATTCCGGAGTGAGCCGGATCTAATGGTGCTTCGAATTATAATTCAGTAAGACTTCGCCAAAGACAAACGTACTCCCCAGCAAAACGCGAGGAAAATTTGATTGTAAACCGGGACCGCCTCGAGCCCGGAATACTGTTCCTTACTGAATTACGTGTTGCGATGGAAAAATTATAAGGTACAGAAAGAAAAGTGGTTACAATATTACAGAACGAAGTCCGTACGCGGTTTCACTCGAGGGAAAATTCAAAAAGTCCTTTCGTACCCAGAGCGTCACCGCGTACGAGAAAAGGAAACGTATTAATTGGTAAAAAGATAGAGCCGCAATGAAAAAACACTGTGCAAGTGTCTTCCCCTAAATCGTTATAAATACGATGCTTATTATAATTATTTTGTTCAAGATTCATCGCCAATTTCTAATAACCATTCTTCCGACGCTGGGATATAGTCCGAGCGTCGAAAGGATTTTCCTTGATTGATTTATCCCGATTGTTCCAAGCGTTTATGTTCTGACTGCTTGTAACAACGGTTATACGATCGAATTGCAAAAATCACATTCCTCCTCGTACTGGCAAAAATAATGTAAGTCGATTGATAATGCCATTTTTGTTTTTCCACACTGGATGTGTAAAATTTGCGAGCGAATGAGCGAGTGACCGTGTGTGTGTGTGTTTTCCAATATCGAAACGTCGTTATGTATCAAATTATATATTCAATCGAGGAACGGTTCCCAACGCGGTCCAGCGTAATACAAATCACAGTATTTAATTGTGAGAGAGAGTTTTTACGTCAATTTTTCTCGAGAATAGAATTGGTCTGTTACCGGTTGTCTCGTGGAAAGAGGATGGAATCTTCTGATGTACAAGTCAGCCTCGTGCTATTTAATCATGTCATTGATAAGCAATAGCGAGCCAAGAGTCAAAGAATGTTTCCGAGCTTGATAGCACGACTCATACGACGTCCGAACGTCTCCTCGTCTTTTATAAAATCTGCGATATTTCGATTCTATCCGAGCAGTCACATTTTTCTCTCCTGTGGTATTCGCGAATGTCAGAACCGATATTACTGACCTGGACGCGTTCGAAACCGTTCAGCTTCATATCTTTCTTTTCTCTACTCCCTCATCGAATTTTGTTTGCCTCAAGTATGAAGTACTCTACTATTGCCTATTAATGTATACGCATTTCGTTCCATAAACCTAGGTCGTCTTGGCTGGTGGTGCACTTCTTCTCAAACGAAATATTTGCGACAATAAAAATTTTATGGAAAATCGGGGCTCCTAAACCTTTTTCATTCGCATGACCAACAAATGTATCAAATAGAGAAAAATTGGGGATAAAAACGGGATTCAATGATGCTCTATTATTTCCCTTTTTTTGGCAGTCGTGAAAAATTATTATGCTATATACACATTTCGCACTATACTTTTTCATCTAAATTCTGTCGAGGGGTTCACGAGGACCTGTCGAAAATTAATCGCTTTTTGACGAACGGAGACGTGAATATTCGAATAGAAGCCACCCACCGAATCCCGGAATTCGACAAATGCCACCAGCCAGTTATTTATAAAAAATAATTATATAAAACTAGTCAATTTTACAATCTCTGACGTTCAATCACGATTTCGTAAAAAAAAATATATCAGATTAAGTTAAAAAAAAAAGAAAAGAAAGTCTTGCTGCTTTGTAGAAAGAAAAAATAATCTTACGTTTCCTCTTTATTTTTTCGGTGAAAAGTGATTTGAATCTCAGAGTTGTATGATAGCATTGACAGGGTAGCAAAATCAAGCCATGATCAAAACGGTTTTAAGAATACGATACTTCGAATCTGCGGTATTCAAGGAGAATTTACACACGTGCTGCGAAATCAATGGGATTATTTACAAAAAAACAGCGAATCCAAGTTGCTTTTATCGTCTCTCTTTTTTTGTTACTTTTCGAATCGCGTATCCCATTGGGTTTTAACGGAAATACGTTGGAAGTATGAAGCCCGTCGTATAAAAATTTTATCTATTAAAACGATCGATACTCTCGTGTGATATTTACAGTCTGCGGTAAAATGCAATGATTAAATGTTAATTATGCTGTTGTGCTTGGGTTGATAATGGCTTGACTCTGACGCGCGCGCTTTAGATTATGTACATTTACATGTATCTATGTACAAAGAAATGACTCGCACCCGGCATGCCGCATCAGTTCACCATCACACTGAGCACGTTTCAATGCCTCAGCCATGCCTTATATACAAGTAAATCATTTTTTTTTTCAATATCCGCTGCATTTACTATGAATTGAAATTTTCAACATTTTTTTGTTTTCTCTATATAGACCACTTTTTTGTTTTTATCTAAATGTCCATAGCACTGTTTCGTCTTTATACACTGTTTTGTTTTGTTTTTCAAACACACCCGGACAATACTTTTCCCCCGATCGAGAGCGAGAACGTGTTGTCGTTTCACTCTGCGGTTAGTTTCGAAGCATATCGAAAAATGTACATATGCCATAGACGTGTACGAGCCACACGGATCACCATTTTACACTTGTTAACTCTGAGCGCGTGTAAAACGTCGTTTAAGCATCGGAACTACTTGGACACGTTGCCCTCTTCCATACTGTTATTGTCTTCGGGCCGCGCTACGTACAAACTTGGATCTATTACCTTTGGGATGGGTTTGATCTCTGTTCCGAGCTCCTGCTCGATACGATGGAGATTGAAACGATCCTCGTACGTAATTAGGTTGATCGCTATACCTAAGTGGCCGAACCGTCCTGACCGGCCGATGCGGTGCAGGTAGGTCTCAGCCATTTTTGGAAAGTCGAAGTTGATCACGACGTTCACGGCCTGGACGTCGATACCGCGCGTGAACAGGTCACTGCTCACCTGGAACGGACAAGGAAATCGGTTTGTTAAGGAATTGGTTTTATAAATATTCTATTTTTGGTTCAAACTGGATTAATCCAGAATTCGAAATTAAATTTCGATTCTTAAGTAGCAAAAAAACGAATTTCGAATTCTTAATTGGGAGTAAACGATTGGATTTCAAATATTGACGAATTTCAATTCTCAATCAGATGTTCAAAGCAATGCTAGACTTTTAATTCACAATTAGTAGAAATTCGAATTTGACGATTGATTTTTACTCTTGGCCAAATTTGACTAAATAATTTAATTTTCAACGTTGAATTGTAAATAGTTTCAATTGAAACAATTGAATTTCATTTTATTATTAAGAGATTTTAAATCAAATTAACGATCGCAGGATGTAATTAAAATCAATAATTGTATAAACGTGATCAAAATTTAATCTTTAATCATTAATTATTAGATAAAATTGGAAAATCAATCGAGAATTAAAGTCTCTCAGGAATTAAAAACTCTACGATTCACTAAACTGAAAACATGAAAAAAAAAATGTACTCACCAAGTTTCTGCAAAGTCCTGCTCGGAAATCGTGGAACACGCGATTCCGGTGTGCCTGCGCCATTTTCGCGTGTATGTAATAACAGCAGTAACCTAGGTCTGTTATCTTTTTCGCGAGTAATTCGACACGTTGCGTCGAATTGCAGAATATTATACTTTGTGTTATTTGCAACTGGAACAAAGAAAAAAAACGGAATATTAGCTTCTTAATAGAGAAAATGCGTTTAGTCGGGTTAAACCGAGAATCGAACTTAGATCCTTCCATTCAGTGACTCTAATTCTCTCAATTCTTAAAATCAGCAAATATCAGGTTTCTAAATCCCTCTAGCTTAGCCAGTCTGGCAAATTTTTTTATCAAACAATTCCGAATTAAATTAATAAAATTATAACCGAACGATGCGAGAGCGAATCTCATTCTTAAATTTTATAGGATCGACCATGTTGAACCGGAATTGAAACGCGAAATCTTCTAATCAACTCTATATAAATTCTCCCAATTCTTACAAAAACTAAATCTCATATTTCCGATTTTTCCGAAGATAAAGATGTTCTCTAATAAAATCTTACCTTGGAGAACAGTGTATTGAGACAATGGACCTTCTGTCGTTCCTGTACGAAGGCGTAGTATTGCGTCACGCCTTTCAACGTGAGCTCCTCCATCAAATTAATCTCGTATGGATCTCTCAAGTGTTTCTCCATGAACTGCTTCACCGTCAAGGGGAACGTGGCCGAGTAAAGCAATATCTGACGTGAGTGCGGTAATCTAAAATTAATAAAAAAATAGAAGAATATATTAGATAATTGCATGAATTCCAGACAATATCTACTGATTGGCTCAAGATTGCATATAAAATTATAAAAAGAAAGAAATAGTAGAAATTAGAGGATGAAGAAATTTGGATGTTTACTAAGAATTAGAAACGATTTAAGAAAAATCAAGAGACTTGCCTAGAAATGACATGATCCAACATTCCTTTAAAATCTTGCGACAAAAGTTTGTCTGCTTCATCCAAAACTAGAATTTTACAATGATCCATCTGAGCAACGTTCTTGTCCATGAGATCAAGAATCCTTCCTGGCGTTGCTATTATTACTTGCACTGAAAACCGAATTGCGTCATGAGTAAACTATTTTTAAATGGTCAATTCTTATTCTTATATAAATGATCTGTTCTAAATCTTCACCTTTCTGGTAAATCCTCATGATATCGTCCCGCAAGTCGGTCCCTCCGGTAGTCACCATTACTTTAATGTCCATGTGTTTTGCCAGTTCGATGCAAATCTGCGATGTCTGGAGAGCCAATTCTCTGGTGGGTACAATGACCAGTGCCTGGATCACATCTTTTCGTGGATCGACCTGAAACATTAAAATAATTCCGTGATTCAATAAGCACAGTACATTGATTAAATTTAAATTTGAGTTTATGAAGGTCAATTTTTAATTTGCTCACTTGTTCTAGCACTGGGATTGAGTAGGCCCCAGTTTTCCCGGTTCCATTCTTCGCACGGGCCAGGATATCTTTACCAGACAGTGCAATAGGGATACTGGCCTCTTGGATCGGGGATGGCTTCTCCCAGCCCTTCTCAAAGATGCCCATCAACAATTCGCGTTTTAAGCAAAACTCCTCGAACTCGTTGCCACGTGTATCAGTGACATCCTAAGCATTCCCCAAGATATTCAATTAAAATACTTTCGATATTGTTATTAAAGGTTTGTATCATTGGATTCGTAGAAATAAAATGACTTACACTAGTTTTTACACGTTTGTCCTTTGGTGGAATTTTTAATTTCGCTTTCCAACCAACATCATCCATTTTGTCTATGTCTGATTTGGTATTCAAACCAGAGTTCAGGACATGGTTGGAGTTTATGTGTTCTGTCATCATTGTGAAAATGATGAAATATTATATATTTCCTGCAACAAGGAATAAATCTCCTCAATTCTATCGATTCAACATATTTTGAAGTCTATTAAGAAGTTCGTTATTTTATTATAACTGGAGNATCACATCTTTTCGTGGATCGACCTGAAACATTAAAATAATTCCGTGATTCAATAAGCACAGTACATTGATTAAATTTAAATTTGAGTTTATGAAGGTCAATTTTTAATTTGCTCACTTGTTCTAGCACTGGGATTGAGTAGGCCCCAGTTTTCCCGGTTCCATTCTTCGCACGGGCCAGGATATCTTTACCAGACAGTGCAATAGGGATACTGGCCTCTTGGATCGGGGATGGCTTCTCCCAGCCCTTCTCAAAGATGCCCATCAACAATTCGCGTTTTAAGCAAAACTCCTCGAACTCGTTGCCACGTGTATCAGTGACATCCTAAGCATTCCCCAAGATATTCAATTAAAATACTTTCGATATTGTTATTAAAGGTTTGTATCATTGGATTCGTAGAAATAAAATGACTTACACTAGTTTTTACACGTTTGTCCTTTGGTGGAATTTTTAATTTCGCTTTCCAACCAACATCATCCATTTTGTCTATGTCTGATTTGGTATTCAAACCAGAGTTCAGGACATGGTTGGAGTTTATGTGTTCTGTCATCATTGTGAAAATGATGAAATATTATATATTTCCTGCAACAAGGAATAAATCTATGCTCCTCAATTCTATCGATTCAACATATTTTGAAGTCTATTAAGAAGTTCGTTATTTTATTATAACTGGAATTCTGGCTGAGTGAAATCATTTATATTAGAGGAGTATTAAGTTATTTGGGAAAGATGAAATATTTTTCTATAACAGAAACTAAATGAAATTCCATCGATTACCTTGAAATCTTTTAATAATTCACTTATTTCGTTATAATTGGAATTCTGTCTGATTCAAATCATTTATGATGAAACATCATTAATTGATCTAAAAATGTTGAAATATTATCTATGTTATACAAAGAAAAATATGACGCACGTTAATAAAATATTTAATAGCCTTTTAATAATTTTGTGATTCATTAATTACCAAATCACTTTTTTTAAATTGTAATCCAGCCTAATAAACTCAATTATATTAAACCAGATTATATTAACTGATTGTAAGGAATTGGAAGAGTATAAGGTACAAAAGGAACAGTTAAACTGTGCTAAGACAAAAAGTTATTATTACATGTGACCTATTCGATCACAATAGGACATAAACACAATAGGTCCTCACTAGAATCATACTCGTTTTTATACAAATTCCTAACTCATCGCCTGTTAACCGATCGTAAGAAATTCGAATTTTCAAACAATCACAGATTAATTTAAATCACTAACATCTACCACAAATTTGTTTGATATTCAAATTTCTATGTGATATTACGAAATCCTTTAATTGAAACTGAAATTTCTTGCTACAGTAGCAATTCACAATTTTTATTTAATTTTATACCAAAAAATAATATCAGTTTGCAAAGTATATTATTTATGAAATGGTCACGAGTTTATTAGACTGCGGACTTTTAACCTACTTAAAAACTGGTTTTCAAACAGGAAATTCATTTCATCTTCCGAACGATTTTGCACTTTGCAATTTGCACTTCGGTATTTAATTAATTTTTATCCACAATGTTTATACTTTTTCTAAATTGAATTTCATCAGAAAATCCGCAGTCTACAACCAACTGTATCGCATACGTGGTCAAATTCTACCGATTCAGATATTATTAACAATTTCAAATACCAATCAAACATACACACAACTAAAGGATATGATCTAATTCTTAAATATAATTCATGCAATAAATTTTGAAATAATAAGGTCGAGTTTAACCGGGGTAGACATAGTAGTGAACGGGACGGGATGGGAACAACAGAGAAGAACCATCTGCGCGAGGTCGATTATTCGTCCATGCAAAACGCAGCGAGCCTGATCCGAACGAAGCCCACGCAGGGAAATGAAAACCGGAATCACCTCGCACGCGTGATTATTTATTAAACAAAGTCCGAACAATTACGCCAGGTACTTACCTTGAAATGGATGGATATCGATGCTGAGCTGAGCACTCGATTAGGAAACAACACGCCAAAATGGCCGTTCCAATGTCAAGTTTTCTTAGCAGTGTCTTTGATCGCCGCGTTCTTCGTTACGGAGCACTAGAAACCACGGATTTACTTGCTCGGGGAAGCGTATCGCGTATGCACGCGGCACTATATTACGTCCTTTTCCGTTTGTAATATCAGACTAACGCACTGCGTCAAATGCGAGTGATAATTATTCCTCGTTGAACGTTCACNGCGGACTTTTAACCTACTTAAAAACTGGTTTTCAAACAGGAAATTCATTTCATCTTCCGAACGATTTTGCACTTTGCAATTTGCACTTCGGTATTTAATTAATTTTTATCCACAATGTTTATACTTTTTCTAAATTGAATTTCATCAGAAAATCCGCAGTCTACAACCAACTGTATCGCATACGTGGTCAAATTCTACCGATTCAGATATTATTAACAATTTCAAATACCAATCAAACATACACACAACTAAAGGATATGATCTAATTCTTAAATATAATTCATGCAATAAATTTTGAAATAATAAGGTCGAGTTTAACCGGGGTAGACATAGTAGTGAACGGGACGGGATGGGAACAACAGAGAAGAACCATCTGCGCGAGGTCGATTATTCGTCCATGCAAAACGCAGCGAGCCTGATCCGAACGAAGCCCACGCAGGGAAATGAAAACCGGAATCACCTCGCACGCGTGATTATTTATTAAACAAAGTCCGAACAATTACGCCAGGTACTTACCTTGAAATGGATGGATATCGATGCTGAGCTGAGCACTCGATTAGGAAACAACACGCCAAAATGGCCGTTCCAATGTCAAGTTTTCTTAGCAGTGTCTTTGATCGCCGCGTTCTTCGTTACGGAGCACTAGAAACCACGGATTTACTTGCTCGGGGAAGCGTATCGCGTATGCACGCGGCACTATATTACGTCCTTTTCCGTTTGTAATATCAGACTAACGCACTGCGTCAAATGCGAGTGATAATTATTCCTCGTTGAACGTTCACGACGTGCGCCATAAAGGAGTAAATGCGCTCAGATTGGTTCGCTAGAGACTGGAGTGATGCGCGCGCACTCTAACGTTTGGGCGGAAAGCGAGCCTCAAGGCGCGTTTCTAAACACCAGGTCGAAAGCATGTTGATTCCGCAAGGATTTTTCACTCTGTCAACAATAATTACAGATAACAGCTATAATAGGTTGTATAAACGGAGTGAAAGATTGAGAGGAAAAAAGAGAATACTTTTTCTAAGTAGCGGAATTTGTAATAGAGCGACGCGCACGCGCCAGTAGACGAAGATAGCAAACATTTTATTTAAAACCTTCTCTTTCTGGTGTATTGTCGCATTTCTCCGATGCCTTCATTGCCTTCAACTTCAACGTTTCGTCAATTCACTCTTCATGTCTGTGGTAATAAAAGACTTCTACTTGGGGCAGGCAGCACCTGTTGCTCTTTGGGCCTGCCGATCCTCAAGCAAGATATAAATACTAATTTCAAATCGCTTGACTACAGATTTATTGTTGTGCGTCCTTTTACCAAAAATTAGTACTGCATTCAATACCTCAGATTCTAACTAAAATCAGCCTCACGTATAAAGCATAAACTTGATAATAAAAGATAAAATGAGACCGTAAAATTCGATGCACAATAAAAATTAACTTTACTATCGAAATAATGTAATTCCAGGCAAGCTTTACTTCTTAATTTTTGGAGGACAGGATTTCGAGAGAACGTGTATTGCATGTATTATATGTATTAACTTCCTCAAAAGGAAGTTATTTTTATATTGAAACAATGATATTAAAGTAAAGTAAAAATTATACATTGTCAATTGAACAAAATACAATTACTATATGTATATTACATTATTCATTTCTGTATACAAATATGTATGTTTGCACATGAAGGAGATAAAATATATATCTCTTAACTACAGTTCTGTTCTCTTCTTTGAGATATCCTGTATTTCCTGCAAGCCTCGGGGCAGTGGCGTTCCAAATATCGCCTCTGCGAGAATGCTTTAAAGCATTCGCCGCAACGCCACTGCCATTGATGGTGGTTCCGTGTCCTTTGATGCGCACGCAAATTCGATCTGGAAAATATAATACAGTCTAAACAATATAAATAACACAATAATCTACGAATCCTATAAAATAAATAAGAAAGGAAATTGGAAGGCTTGATTATATTTTAAACAGCTCTGATTTATGAAATTGCACAAATATTTTATCTTGCATAAAAACCCACGATCCACTCCTAGTTCCTCGAAATTGAATATAAAACGAAAAATAGTAAACAGATATATACCGATCAGCGAATGATTTATGACAGACCGGACATTCAAACGGTCGTTCTCCAGTATGAAGACGTAAATGTCCCTTCAGCACCCAGGGACGATCGAAACTCTTACGGCAATAAGGGCAATAATGCATAGTCTTATTCCGTTTCCAATTCTGTCCATTATCCGTCCCCGTTTTAATATTCCCATCTACAAATTGATCCTGCGAATCGGTCTGTTTTTTGCTAGGATTAGTGAGATAAAGAGAAGTCGTTTGATTCTCGTCGAACGTTCTGCTTAGATTCACAGCCACTTTAATCTCATCGTTCTCCATGTTGACATAATCCAGTTTCTTTGGTAAGGATATCTGCATCTTTTCCGTCGGCTGATCTGCGTTAGCAGAGTCCATCGTGATTGTTTGATTAGCAGAAGTAGCTACTGAACTGCTGCTGCTGGACGCATTCTCGATTTCGCAGAAATTCTTCGCGTCCAATTCTCCGTCACCCAATTCCTTCTTCCATAGCATATTGTTCTCTTTGTTAAATGCATATCGTGTTACAATTGGTAACTTCGATGAGGTCCAAATATTATTGCATTTAGTTGAACTGTTTTTGGTTTGGTGCTTCTTCTTCGTGTCTAGTGAGGTGGGGGGCGTCCATGGCAGTTCAGTCTCTGTTAATAGAGCCGAGTAATAATTTTCTCTTTAATAATGGATTACGTATTTATTAATGAACATGACTACAAACAGGGTAGCAATTAAAAAATAAATAAGTTTAATTCAATTTAACAGGGCAGTTATGTATTTATAAACAAATTTGCAATATTTAATAGACAATAGAGAGAGAGAGAGAGAGAGAGAGAGAGAGAGAATTTATTAGAAAATTAGATATATAAGAAGATATACAAAATGAAGAGTAATAAGATGCATATTATAATATTTAAAGGACTTAGTCTAATTTTTTTAAATTGATACGTTTTATTTTGGGAATAAATCAGACTACTGATTAGAATTAGAAGAAATTCGAGTTAATTCAATTTTAATTCCTTATACTAATTATTATTCTATATAGCTTATTAATTAAAGAATTCTTCTATATCGACTTAGAGAAATTTAATTTAGAATTAGTAGTTAATCCTGACTGCGTGGACGTAAGATTCAAGAAGAAGACGCAATCCGATAATGGTGGATGGAGCTGTGGGTTTCTTACGTAATACATTGTTCCCCATAACCATTTTACTGTCGTCCCTGACCACGATTCACTGTGCAAAGCGAAAGACGAATGTATCTTACCTTCTAAAGAATCGTCGGTCTTTCTATACCTCGCCATCGATTTAATTAAACAGCGGGGCATGTTTCAACAGGCGTCAACTGGCTACTACTTAGGAAAAAATATAAAATAATTGTAACAGTGTCGCATAAACGGGAACGAGCAAACCACTGTCATACGTTCGATGGGCATTTGTTATTTTCTCGTCCTCTCAGTACTGTAATATTCAGATATTCACCCACAGCTAAAAAATGTTGGAAGAATACAGTAATTCAATATTACTATTGGGAATATTGAGATCTTTGTGTCTAATATGTTATTAAGAATATTATTTTGTAGGGCCGTAGTGACTACTTAGGTGAATTTCATTTATAAGTAGCAATAATAACATACATTAAGCTATAATTAGATATTAAAATATACATATATAATAAATATATGTTAAAATGTACTATGTAATAAAATATCTAGCAAATAAATTTCTTTATCTCAAGTTCTTTTGCTCGGAATAATTGCTCTTTGTAGGAATAAAATAAATGAACATGAAATAGAGAATCTATACTAAAAAAATAAATTAAAATTTTCCCAGCGAATCTTCTTCATTCCTTCGTTTCATATTCCTTCAGATCTCTATTTATTCTTCAGCTTTACGAAGGTCGAACGAATTTGAATTTCAGGTTCGGTGTGCGCCTAGGTATTGCTTATAACGTTACTCGGTGGTAGAATTATACGTAAGTTTGTGTACATTTCTTATTCGTACTTTAATAGGCAACCTTATGTATTATACGAAAGTGAATTACGAAAGTGATGATTCGTAGTTTCTTGAAACAGAGTTAAATTAGGCCAACTGTTGTACAAAAATGTTGATGATTATTGCTTATAATTTTATAATATATAATTCTACTGTTACGATTATTTTATTATTGATTTATTCATTTTAATAACTTTCTTCTCCAATTTTATCTCAAGTCTTTCCTTCTCACGTTTTGTATAACAAACAAAAATAAATATGTGAAATAAGATGCGTTTATAATATATATGACATATCAGATCCCTTTATAATAGAGTAGAATTCTGGTTACATCGATTAAAACTCGCGTTCATTGTACTTTTATATCATTCTACCATTGTGATTATTCTATTATCGAAAGTTACTTGAAAAGAGAAATTATGCCTTCATCATAAAATATAATATAATTCTGGTTATATCGCCCGGAATTCGTATTAATCTGTTATGATCTAAAGGAATTCTATAACGTGTGTATGTTTAAGTAAACGATCTTCGATCTCGAAGGACTCGATTATCCCGGAAGGACTTTTAGTATGTAAGCAACAGTCGTAGTGGTAACAACGATCCGAGAATTCGATTTAATTAATTGGAAAGATTATTAAGAAATACTTTATATGATAGAGAGAGGAAAAGGGAGAGAGAAGTAATAAGACTAATAGAAAGTAAGAAAAAAGAAAGAATACTTAAGAGTAACAATTTAAGAACTCAGTATTGATTAATCGAAATTATTACAGAATTATGAACCGCAATTTATTTCTATTCTTCGTCCTCAACGTCTTCTGTTTGCAAATTGAGAGTACAGGTAAATTTCAATGATGCCGAGCATTCGTATAACTTTGTTAAAACAAGAAAATCTTCTACTAATTTACATATTTCGTGTTTGTACCACCAAATTTTAGTTATACGCTGCGATCCACTGGAGTTCTTATGCGAGAATAAAAAATGTGTTTCGCGCACCCACTTGTGCGACGGGGAAAATGATTGCGGCGATAATTCAGACGAGGCGAACTGCAAAGATTTTAAAGTAATGCTAAGAATTAATCACTAAATATTATTAAAAATTTAGAGAATTACTCAAATTCGTAGTGATAAATTTTAATAATTTCGTTGTGGTATTCAGCAAAGGATTTAAAATAATGCTGAAAATTGGCAATGGAAGTTATTATAAAGATTTCGAGAACTATTAAAGAGCGCATGATAGATTCTAATAAATTAGTTATGGCGTTCAATTAAAATTCCTGCAGATCGATCTCGGCTTCATTCGTTGCGCTACGGACGAGTTCCAGTGTTCCGATCGTTCTTGCATACCAATCGAAAACTTTTGCGACGCCAAGTCCGATTGCCTCGACGAGACCGATGAATACGACGGCTGCGTGAAAGACGTAAGATCCAATTTAAACTCTATAATGACCTATAATTCCTCTGCATTTTTATTCGATACAGAAAAGTGAAAAAATTCGATTAACTACTGATTTTCTCATAATTATTGAACAAACAAGAATTATTTAATTATTCAATCATTTAAACATTCAGTTATTTAATCATTCAATTATTCAATTAATTACAACAGTTAAAGTGCGAAGCTTTCCGGTGCAACGATGGCCACTGCGTGAGAAACGAGTGGGTTTGCGACGGTTTCCCTGATTGCCCTGATAAAAGCGACGAACATAAATGCGGTAAATAATAATTAATCTATAGTAAAAAAAAATATATACTCTTTTGATTAATTTTCCATCCAGTTATTAATTTGACCTGAATTTCTAGGAGAGATAGTGCCAATTAATAAATGCAACAACCAGCAGGACCGATACCTGTGCAAGAATAAAAGGTGCATACCTCTAAATGCTACTTGCAACGAGAAAGACGATTGCGGTGATAATTCAGATGAAAATCTCGATGGCTGCAGCAGAGGTAAAGATTAATTAATTAATTTCGTCATTTATTTATTCATTTCACGGTTTAAATAATAATTTATACAAAAATTACTAGATCCAATCTCTATATTTCAGTCATCAAACATGTTATATTTGAAATCATTTTCAAATTGTTGTAATGCTAATCGTTTCGAAATTATAGCCGATGCATCATGTAAAACAGCGAAGTGTGAACACAATTGCAGAAGAACGCCCGAGGGTGCCCAATGTTCTTGTAGATCCGGATACAAATTAAACAATCAAACTTGCAATGGTAATAATTATACCAAGTTCACTTATTTATCTAGTTAAAGATCGACTTAAATCGAGAAAATGCAATTAAATAAAAATTATTTCGGTTGTCCACAGACGTGAACGAATGCGAAACTTATGGAATTTGCGATCAGCAATGCTTAAATACTGCCGGATCTTACACTTGTCTGTGTCAGCCTGGTTACTCGCCGAGCGATGATAGTAAAACTTGCAAAGCTGATGGTACTTCAATTTCTTAGACTCCGAAAAACTAATAGATTTTAAATGAGACACAGTCATCCTTAAAATAGACATAAAAATCATCGTAGATAAATACAAAATCAGACGATTCTCGTTTCATTTTTAGGTGGGGAGGCTTGGATGGTGTTTTCGGTTAAATCAGAAATCTTTGGCTACTACCTCGATTCTCAGGTGGATTACTCGGTGATGCGAAACTTGCAACAGGCCGTGGCTGTTTCCCAGGACGCGGATAATGTATACTGGTCTGATATACAAGACGGCGACGAGGCGATAATCAGAAGTTTGGATGATGGCTCGGAACGCGAAGTTATTATCTCAACCGGTATTAGACTAAACTATACATATACAATTTCACCATGTAATTTTGTTATAGAATTTTAATGCATAATTTCGTCATACAATTTTATCATACAAATGTAAATGATAATATAAATGCAATGAAATCAGGCAAGAGGGATTGCACTGATCTGACAAAGAGACATATATAACATGTATGATTCTTAAAATATTAAGGTTTAAGCAGCCCGGATGACATCGCAGTGGACTGGGTAACTGGAAACGTTTACTTCACAGACAGTGGTTACATGCAAATTGGTGTCTGCGACGGGGACGGTTTTTACTGCACCATCATTATCAAAGACCGAGAGGATAAACCGAGAGCGATCACCCTGTTGCCATCCAACGGGTGAGTTCTTTAATAATTCTTAAAAAAAAAAAAGGAAACCAAATTCCTAATTGCAAGTCTCAAAAATTGAATAAAAATTAGGCTTAGAATTTTTATGCGAAATCGTAACTTTTAAGAAATGAACAAGGAATGTAATCTATTTATACGGATTTATGATTGTTAGAATTTTGAAACATATGGGATTTATAAATGATATTTTATAGAACAGATGCTTTTTATATACAAATGTTCTGTACCTCCATATAAATCAGAGCCTAATAATAATTTTATATTCACTAATTGATTATCCAAAATAACTTATTCTATTTATTCTTATTATTGTTAATAATTAAAATAATTATTATTTATTATAATTTATTCTATAGCATAATGTATTGGAGCGAATGGGGTACGAATTCAGGCATATTAATGGCTAGTATGGACGGCAAAAACATCACCGTGTTAATCGGCCAAGATTTAGAATGGGCAAACAGTTTGTGTATCGATTACGCGAACAATAGATTGTACTGGATAGACAGTAAACTGAAGGTGATCGAATCGACACGACTAGATGGCACAGACCGTAGGGTACACAATACACTATTAAATACACTATATTCAAAGATAAATAACTTCGTTTTGAGGCAACTTTAATGATTGCTTAATAAATGTGGAATTAATCATATTTCATAATATCGAATTATTCATAGTTAAATTTGTTTATGTAGGTTGTATTAAAGGATATAGCAAAGAAGCCATTTTCGTTAGCGGTGTTCGAAGACAGACTGTACTGGAGCGATTGGATATCGAACACCATACAATCGTGCAACAAATTCACCGGGGGGGATTGGAAGATTCTAATAAACGCGAACAGTACCATTTACGGTGTAAATATATATCACTCCGTTTTGAAACCCGAGGTAATTCCCATAATTTTATACGCGAATATGTATACACTATAAAAATAAAATATTAATTAATTAACAGATACCAAACCCATGTAACTCAAGCCCCTGCAAGGAACTCTGTCTCTTGAACTCTGAGAGTAACTATACCTGTGCCTGCACCATTGATAAAGAATTGAATTCTGACGAACACAGCTGCCGTGGTAAATTATTATTTGAATTATTTATAAAAAGAAACAGAATACATATTAAAAAATTTAAATAAGAGAAACTCTTTTTAAACTATAAATATTTTATTTTGCATAAAAATTTGCAATCTCCTGTTTTAATTATTACTAATAATCGATTTAAAAATTAATAAATTCCAGCAATCAAGAAGAAGCCGCACTTGATAGTAGTAGCAGGGAATACGTTTATAGATTACTATCACGAATTGCTGGGAAAACCAAAAATGGTAGCGAACGTTACGTTGAAATTGAAGCACGTCACTCATGTTGCCTATAATCCTGTCACCGGTATGACATTTTTTATCGATTATTTAACTGAATTAAAGATTTAATTGTTCATCTGCAAAGTGGAAATTACTAATAATGAAATACCTGATAGAAACTCCAATAAAATTAACATATACTCTATTGAACGTTAGTTAATTTTCGATTATGCTAAATAACAAAATCTGTATAGGTGGTTTATTAGTGAGTGACCAAATGTCAGACGACGTCTTTTACTTCAACATGTTCACCAACGAATTGAGAAGCGTCTCATCCATCGCAAATGAACTGCTCAGTGGAATGGATTTCGATTACGTTACAAATAATCTATACATATCAGATATGAAGCATAAAACGATCGAAGTCCACAGTTTAACTACCAAAGAGAAAACTGTATTCTATTTCCAAGAGGAACCTCATGACATAGCGTTGATACCGGAAGAAGGGTAATTATCTTCCGAAAAAACAACAATTCTTACTACTACAACTACTGATATTTTTTTTATATTAATGCATCTCTTCATTCAATTGCCATTCGTCGTTCATTCAAAACCAGTCATTAACAGTCCCATTAAATAATGTGTATCTATTTTTAAATAAAATCATATATATTTGTTATTTTATACAAAATAACAGGGCAATGGCAGTCGTGTTTCGCGTGGACGAGAAATATCGCATAGACATAATGAACATGAATGGCCTGGGGCCGAGAGTGACGATCGAAGGGGAAGGTAGACCATTACAAGGACCAAAGGTGTCTTTGTGTTATGATAGAGATTCGAAGCAATTGTTTTGGAGCGATCAAGGCACCGGGCGTATTGGTACCACGACAATCCCAGGTTTGTGCTACCATATCAGACATGACGTACATTTTTATCCAATCTTTTTATAATAGCAGAAAATTTTCAACGATCATACATGAGTCGCTTGAACGACTTGTCTTACTAATCTTTAGAATTGTATGTATTGTTTCAGGTTTCAAAACGTATATCTTCCGTACCGGATTATCAGAGCCCGTGAGTCTTTCAGTCCTCAATGATCACGTTTTCTGGACTCAATACAAATCGAATCAATTGCACTGGACCAAGAAAAGCAACACTCAACAAAATCTGAAGCGTATTACCTTAAGTGAGTTAACGTAAACGAGTCCTAAAGCTTTACTTGAACAGTTAGCAACAGTGAACGACATTTTGTAGAACGATAGTAATTTTGACTTATTTAAATAATTGCTTTCAAGAAGATTAAAAAATATATAAGGGCAAGATTTGAGCATATTAAATCAGACATGTTAATTACAGTTCAGATTAGAATTATTAAGTGAAATTAAACCAAGTATTTTTATTATTCAGCGACAACTGAGGACGTAGATAATATCCAACTGGTTGGTCTGAGTGCAGTGTATGTAAAAGAGCATACATGTTGGAAGAACAATGCAAACTGTTCCCATGTGTGCCTGTTATCCGGCACTCGTTCGCACGTAAGTCTCATAAGACTGGATTTAATCGAACATTCGCACGGTAGTTCCTTTTTAATTCATTCGTACACGCGTTCATTGCATGCATTTACAGATTTGTGCGTGTCCGCCTGACATGATGCTGGGCGCAGATAATCAAACGTGCGGCCCTCAGACCGCGTGCAACCCTGGCGAAGTCAAATGCGGAGAACACGACTTGTGTATAAAACTTAGCCAAAGGTACAATAATCTAAGTATTGTTTCATTCTATTCAGAATTACGTATATAAATTTTTAAGCAAAACAGGAAAGTCGATTAGACTGGCGAACAAAGAATTTCGAACGGTCAGATTTTAATGAAAGGGGTTGAATTTTAGATGCGACGGAGTAAAAGATTGTCCAAACGGAGAAGACGAGTCGAGCGCCTGCGATTTCTCTTGGTCCAACAATAAGTGCCATCAGAAAGATCAATTTCGATGCAAGAACGGCGAATGCGTAAGCAAGACGAAACGTTGCAATTCCCAGCGAGACTGCGCGGATGGTACAGACGAAGAGGGCTGCGTTAAAAAGGAATGCGATTCCAGTAATTCAAACCATTTATTATCAAATATTATCTACAACATCCTAATTATTTATAACAACAGAACTGTTTAATCGTTTAGCAAGTTATAGAAATTATTTATATTAGTAAATTATAGCAATAATTTATATTAGCGAATTATATTGTGTATATAAGATAAACGTCCAATTATGAGTAGCTATTGAATAGCTCGTCTACATATTATCTGAAACAATAAATTAACATTTCAAAACGAAACGTTGTTGTTTGCTTGAGACAATCGTGGAGGGATTTGCCATCAGAAAACGATGCCCAAGATATCGAGCTGACCCTGGCNAATAAAATTAACATATACTCTATTGAACGTTAGTTAATTTTCGATTATGCTAAATAACAAAATCTGTATAGGTGGTTTATTAGTGAGTGACCAAATGTCAGACGACGTCTTTTACTTCAACATGTTCACCAACGAATTGAGAAGCGTCTCATCCATCGCAAATGAACTGCTCAGTGGAATGGATTTCGATTACGTTACAAATAATCTATACATATCAGATATGAAGCATAAAACGATCGAAGTCCACAGTTTAACTACCAAAGAGAAAACTGTATTCTATTTCCAAGAGGAACCTCATGACATAGCGTTGATACCGGAAGAAGGGTAATTATCTTCCGAAAAAACAACAATTCTTACTACTACAACTACTGATATTTTTTTTATATTAATGCATCTCTTCATTCAATTGCCATTCGTCGTTCATTCAAAACCAGTCATTAACAGTCCCATTAAATAATGTGTATCTATTTTTAAATAAAATCATATATATTTGTTATTTTATACAAAATAACAGGGCAATGGCAGTCGTGTTTCGCGTGGACGAGAAATATCGCATAGACATAATGAACATGAATGGCCTGGGGCCGAGAGTGACGATCGAAGGGGAAGGTAGACCATTACAAGGACCAAAGGTGTCTTTGTGTTATGATAGAGATTCGAAGCAATTGTTTTGGAGCGATCAAGGCACCGGGCGTATTGGTACCACGACAATCCCAGGTTTGTGCTACCATATCAGACATGACGTACATTTTTATCCAATCTTTTTATAATAGCAGAAAATTTTCAACGATCATACATGAGTCGCTTGAACGACTTGTCTTACTAATCTTTAGAATTGTATGTATTGTTTCAGGTTTCAAAACGTATATCTTCCGTACCGGATTATCAGAGCCCGTGAGTCTTTCAGTCCTCAATGATCACGTTTTCTGGACTCAATACAAATCGAATCAATTGCACTGGACCAAGAAAAGCAACACTCAACAAAATCTGAAGCGTATTACCTTAAGTGAGTTAACGTAAACGAGTCCTAAAGCTTTACTTGAACAGTTAGCAACAGTGAACGACATTTTGTAGAACGATAGTAATTTTGACTTATTTAAATAATTGCTTTCAAGAAGATTAAAAAATATATAAGGGCAAGATTTGAGCATATTAAATCAGACATGTTAATTACAGTTCAGATTAGAATTATTAAGTGAAATTAAACCAAGTATTTTTATTATTCAGCGACAACTGAGGACGTAGATAATATCCAACTGGTTGGTCTGAGTGCAGTGTATGTAAAAGAGCATACATGTTGGAAGAACAATGCAAACTGTTCCCATGTGTGCCTGTTATCCGGCACTCGTTCGCACGTAAGTCTCATAAGACTGGATTTAATCGAACATTCGCACGGTAGTTCCTTTTTAATTCATTCGTACACGCGTTCATTGCATGCATTTACAGATTTGTGCGTGTCCGCCTGACATGATGCTGGGCGCAGATAATCAAACGTGCGGCCCTCAGACCGCGTGCAACCCTGGCGAAGTCAAATGCGGAGAACACGACTTGTGTATAAAACTTAGCCAAAGGTACAATAATCTAAGTATTGTTTCATTCTATTCAGAATTACGTATATAAATTTTTAAGCAAAACAGGAAAGTCGATTAGACTGGCGAACAAAGAATTTCGAACGGTCAGATTTTAATGAAAGGGGTTGAATTTTAGATGCGACGGAGTAAAAGATTGTCCAAACGGAGAAGACGAGTCGAGCGCCTGCGATTTCTCTTGGTCCAACAATAAGTGCCATCAGAAAGATCAATTTCGATGCAAGAACGGCGAATGCGTAAGCAAGACGAAACGTTGCAATTCCCAGCGAGACTGCGCGGATGGTACAGACGAAGAGGGCTGCGTTAAAAAGGAATGCGATTCCAGTAATTCAAACCATTTATTATCAAATATTATCTACAACATCCTAATTATTTATAACAACAGAACTGTTTAATCGTTTAGCAAATTATAGAAATTATTTATATTAGCAAATTATAGCAATAATTTATATTAGCAAGTTATAGAAATTATTTATATTAGTAAATTATAGCAATAATTTATATTAGCGAATTATATTGTGTATATAAGATAAACGTCCAATTATGAGTAGCTATTGAATAGCTCGTCTATATATTATCTGAAACAATAAATTAACATTTCAAAACGAAACGTTGTTGTTTGCTTGAGACAATCGTGGAGAGATTTGCCATCAGGAAACGATGCCCAAGATATCGAGCTCACCCTGGTTCACAGGCTCGACCTGTACTGCACCCTGCACTCTGCATCGAACAAGCAATCTGTCATGGTGATTCTAATATTTTTCAGATGAGTTTCAATGCAAAGAGGGTGAGTGCATATCGGAGTATCTCGTTTGCAATGGACACCCCGACTGCCCCGATCTCTCCGACGAAATCAATTGCAGTCAACACACTTGTAATTCGACCAGTTTCACTTGCGACAATGGGGAATGTATTCCGATTACTTGGAAGTGTGATGGTGACGTGAGTGCAACATTTTTGTTTATAAATAACATAAAAATCTGTCGATGGGAAAATAGATACATTTTCCTTGGTTTTATTCGTAGATAATTTGTATTAAATTATTGAATTTCTTTATTTTTTAAACATGCCTGCAAAATTAATCTCGTATGATCCAGGTGGACTGCCGGGATGGTTCTGATGAAAGCTCTTCATGTAAAAATTTCAATTGCCCATCAGAAATGTTCACCTGTTCCAATCATCGTTGCATTGATTTAATATTGAAGTGCAATGGCATCGACAATTGTGGGGACAAGAGCGATGAACGAAATTGCGAGGAGGAGATTAATAATAATTATGTAAATTGCACAGATGGCCAATATAGATGCTCGAATACCGACATATGCATTCCCAATCAATACAAGTCAGTAATTGATTAAATTTAATTATTCTTTCACTATATAATGATAGACTATAGATAACATTTTAAGGGACAGAGTAAATTTTAAACAGAATATTCTTTAAATAATACAAAATACCCATAAATTCACTAACAAGAACAAAGACTAAAAATAGTAAACAATTTCTCTTCTTATTCTTTCCTCACTTTTTCCTGTTTTATTTATCTTATTCCACTCTTGTTTCACATGAATTGCACTGATTTGACAGATGTAATGGTATTCAGAACTGCCCGAGGAACGACGACGAGAACAATTGCAGTCGATGCCTGCCGCAGGAATTTACATGCGACAATCAGAAGTGTATTGATAAGAGCTGGGTGTGCGATAGGGAAAACGACTGTAATGATGGGTCTGACGAAAGAGATTGCGATGGGACTAGTCCGAGGGCGAAGGCCGTTAACAAGGATTCTGGTTGCAAGAAGTTTAAATGTTCTAATGGTGCCTGTCTTCCGTTCGAAAGAGTCTGCGATGGGATGACAGATTGTCTGGACCGTAGCGACGAACAGGGGGACTGTTGTAAGTATTTGAAGAGAGTCGAATCCACAAATTCGCAATCAGACTTGTCTGTACTTATTCTACTTGCCTTATATATTATAATTCGCACAGTATACATAGGGAAATTTATATTTGAATAAAAATTTTATATATAATTTCTTTATATGAATTTTGTATATAATTTCTAACTATACTAATACAAATGTGAAACTGGGAAATTCTTCTTCTCTCAAACTGAATTTGTCATACTACACGAATTTTTAAACTTCTATTGCAGCGATCGCGTGTATCCAGAACAACCCTTGCGCGCAGATATGCCATAAAACACCTACTGGTCCCGTTTGCGGTTGCAGAAGTGGATTCACCTTGAGCAGTGATTTGACATCGTGCGAAGACATCGACGAATGCGAGAATGACATCTGTTCACAAATCTGTGAGAATACTAATGGATCTTTCACTTGTTCGTGCCATAAAGGGTACATCATTCGAAATGATAGGATCATGTGCAAAGTAGATGGTAATACGATTTTTTTTAATATGAAAATGATTGTTTTTAATAATTAATGTTTTTTTAAAATCATTGTCTTTATTACATTCTTAATATTTCTATAGGGCCTCAAATGGAGTTCATCACAGTCGCTGGTAATCATATCAGAAAACTATCAGCGAACTTGAATTCGATTGAAGTCATCTTTGAAGAATTAAATGAAGAGATAAATGGTATCGATGTGAATTCGAAAGAAGGAACAGTCTATTGGAGCAATGGTAAAGTGTATTAATTAATTAATTTATTTATTTTAGTACGTTTTTTATTGAATATTGTTTGCAGACGTGTTGGGTGTGGTAAGCAAAATAAATATGAAGACTAAGGAACGAAAGAGTGTCACCGGTCTTGGGAGACCAGATGCTCTCGCCCTGGATTGGACTACAAACAACGTGTACTTCAATGACAACGAGTTATTTAGTATCATTAAGGTAGGCCCATTATGGAGATTCACTATAAATTGTGACGTTCTTCATAGTTTCCTTAAACTGTTGTAACATTGAAAAAAGAATCTTAGACACTTTGCTTTCAAATCAAAGGCGAAGAATCAAACTTTAATTTGCCATTTACTTCATCAATGAAAAAACGTATTTACTGAAGGTATAGTATCATTGAAATTCGTTACAGGTATGCAATTTAGAAGAACAGACATGTGCTAAAGTAGTGTCGATTGAATCGAGAAGAAGGGCAATCTCCATCGCTGTCGAACCCAAAGGAGGGTATATATTAATTCCATGATTCTATAAATTATTTAACTTCATATTGTATGATTTTGTGCTTAAAGTTTAAAACTGGGTCATAGGTGGTTGTTCTGGGCTCAAATCTCTTGGATCATAGACGATGAACCCACGTCAGAAATATATCGGTCTACCACATCCGGTGGTAATATATCAAGAATCGTTCATCACGATCTTGGCGTCGTTTTTTCGTTGACTACCGACTACACGAGATCCAGACTATACTGGGCGGACAGCTCTTTAAAGAAGATCGAGTACTCGAATTTAGACGGTACCAATCGTGGTTTATTTCTAAACACAGGTGTAAGTTAGTGAATCTCTAGATTTTATAAACAATAGAAGTACTTGAAGAAATGTCTTCCATTGATTGCTTTCATCTTTCACAGGTTCATCAACCTCTGAGTATTAGCATATACGAAGATTCTATTTACTGGTTGGCAGGTACAACTGGTACCATCATGAAATGTCAATTGTACGGCCAAAAATCGTGCAAATCGATTATCCTTGGTAATTCGAACATTGACAAATATTTTACCATTCTGCACACTATTAGACAGCCTTATGGTAAGTCGAAAATCACAGAATTTTATAGTAATATTCTATTGCAAATTTGCAATATAATAATATAAACAATAATTTGTAATTAAAAATATTTCACTCATTTAACAGTAAATAACGTTTGTGAGAATCACAAGTGCAGTTACATGTGTGTTACTGGTGTGAATGGTCCCTCTTGTATTTGCCACGATGGGAATCCGAAAAGTTCTGAAGATATTTGCACGAAGGAGACAAACGGGAATATTAAATTCGAGTCGCAGATAGTTGGTTCTAAGGGCGCGAGTATTCGGCATTCGAATGGGACGTTGGTGGGTGTCACGATCACCGTAGTGGCGTTCGTCGTAATTGTTGTAGCCTATTTGTATTATCAGAAGATTAAACCAAATTTCTCGGCCGGCAACAATATCTGGTAATTCGACTATGATGTTCATCAGTTTTTATAAACAGGGTTACAGGTTGCATTAAATCAATTGAAAACCAATTGGGAATTAGCTAATTCTAGTTTGATTAATTAAGAATTAAAGTCATTTAATTAAAACTTGGAAGACTGATTAAGCCTGGAAAAGATTCGAATTAATGATTGTATTAATTAAAGAATGCTCCAATTATTTATTAAAATCCTAATACGATTCGTCACTACTTAAAAATCTGCAACCCTGATTTGAAAGTGCGAAACAGAATTTGTATTACGTGATCCTGTACTTGCATCTGTATATTTGATTCTTATATCCGCAGCATACATTTTCAAAATCCTTCGTACGAACGACAGCCCACGAGCGAGGCCTTCGATTGTGTTTCCAGTTTACCACCTGGAGAACATGAATACGTCAACCCGATATCAGAGATACAAAAAGTGAGGGACTTATCGCAAACATTTCAAATTTAAATTCGTCTAATGAACTTATATTTTATTAATTTAGGATCAGTGCCAGGGCGATATAAATCCGAAAACTGGGAAGCAAATAATCAAGCTGCTCAATTTCGATGACGAAGGTGGGACACATCTATTGTAGATCTGATGTAAAGATAAAGGAACAAATGAGTTCAGGATGTATATAATAATTTATATAATTGTACAGCGACATTTATGCTCCACGCGAACTGTGAATTGTCACAGGAAATCTTTTATACGAATTTTTTAATAATTAATTAAATAAACGTGGAATGATCGATATTATGTGTGTAGCCATATTTTATTTCTTCCTCTTTTGTAATGGTGTTATCTATAATAAAGATAGGTAAGAAGGAATGGGAGTATGAAGTGATAAGGAGAATACAGGCACGTAGTCTTGAAGTACTGTTGTACAAGGACAGCGTTAGTCTGATCAGAGAGGAAATTTTCTCCTGCTTTGTCTCTGGCCTGATATCATATTGTCCTTTTCTACTTGGCCCCATCCCACATAAGTGTCGCACTACTAGTCTTCGTCAGCGGTGGAATGAGGAAATTTTTCAGACTTAGTCAAGAAAAGTAAAATAAAGACTAGAATCTCACTAAGAATTCATTTATTCATCGAGGTACAATCGTATTTCTTCGTTTATTTGCATTATTTAATAAATTAAACAGGTGAAAAGTGTCATAAAGCATGTGCAGTTTGATGATTCTATTTCTTATGGGCACCTGGTTTCTTAGGGGCGAATTCTAGTCCTCTTATGTAATTTTTCTTGATTTGATATTTTTCTAAAAAGTCAATAATTACTTGTAACTAGCGAAAGAAATTTTCGTTGTAACTTAATAATTAGACTACGGATTTTACGCATTTTTAAATACTTGTGCTGCGGATGTAAACATTGCATGATGGCATATTGACATATGTGATGGCATAAAAATATACGAAATATTAAAGGCAAATGCACATTATGATATCTAAACAATAAAGAAAATTGCAATTTGAAACTGACTGTCTTGGAAACTTTCGGTGGAAATGCGCAGCCTACTAATAATTCTTGCTTGCTACTCACCTGTGAGTAATTTATACACGTATAAAATCTGATTCCCTTGCACAAGAACGCTAGGAGTTTTCTTCCCTGGTTCATCCGTAATCGTCGCGCTCGCCCCGATGCTCTGGCATTCTTTACTGAATTCTTTTGAGTTTATTCCGAACATTTCTAAATTATTTACAAGCGTCACCTGCGAGTAATCAGCTAAATAAGAGTTACATTGATACATTTAGAATTAGAGACTTCTATTAATATTCGGACATCAAACTACCTACTCACAAAACTTCGCACTAGGTTTATTTGTAATAAATTTGTATTTTCATATCCAGCATGAGATACGAGTATACAGGGTTAAAACTGTTACTTCATTTCAAAACATCTCCGAATATTAATAATATAATTCCTATTTCCTCCATCCAATTTAAGAAATTGATTTTTATACCTTCTTGCCACTGGCTCGCACAGTAACCCTCATGTCAATAGGTTCTAATTTTCCCGTATGTAACAATTTATTCCCAGCTAAAGTAATTTCATGCATGTGCGTCATACGTCCAATAAATTTATTTATCCCATCCTCCATTGTGACAGTTTCCTGGTTGACTTTCGTCTTCATAATATTTGCGAGTTGAGGGTTTAATTTAAGTATTCTATAAATTAATATAGAAGATCACTAATCGTATACACATACATAAGAAAGTATACAAAGGATTCAATTAACAACTCACTTTCCATCTTGAAGATTCTCTCGTTTCACGTATTCAGTGAAACATTTTCTGATCTCAGCTCTTTTCATAACGTCCCCTTTTCTGCAATCATCGTATGGGAGTAAAATGTACATAATTCGTATCATATAATACAGCATAATGGAATATGATGTGACAGTTGTCGACTTCTGCTCTGCACAGAAAATCATACCCTTTGCAATTAACTTATCCCGGCGATATAACAGATTCCCCCCCTGCGCGGCAGGGAATACTTACTCGTATCCGAATTTCAACAACACCGGTAGAACGTCCGCAGTTACTTTGTAACATTCTGAAACAACTGCTGCGTTCGAAGCTTGTGGTTCTTGGGGCAATGAAGGTTCCTCGGTTATAGTCAATCCTTTCAGAAGGGGATGATCAAACTGCAAGCACGACGTTTAAATAATGAAATTAATAGAATTAGACTTGTTACTAATAGAATTTATCTTAAAACAAATTACCTTGATGGATAATATACTTTCCACGCCTTTAGTAATCGACGTGTTGATGATATCTTTCGCTTTCATTTCTGCTAAGAACACAGACAACTTTTTATACCGAGTTCTTTTTATATCTATATTTTTATCAGGTGGACAAGCAGCTATTAAATGATTTTTAAAGAAGTTCGATGTTAATATCGGTAAATCGCTAGGTTTGATTGAAGTTTTACAAGCTTTCAGGAAGCAATACTCTAATAAATTACTCATTTCTTGTACTGGGTCAGATTTTACTTCTTCAATGGGCTTTTCTATATCATCTTCGATTTTATTCTCTTCTTCGCAAGGGGATTCAGTTTCTGATAACCGATCGTTATTAATTTCTAAATCGTTCATTGTCTTAACAAGTGTTTCTTCCTTATTATCGTTGCTTTGCTCTGATTTATTCATATTTTCATATTTATCATGGTCACTACTGTCGTTTGGTAATCCTAAGTTTGGTCTTAATGGTGGCTTCCCCAGTTGGCATAGTGTGTCACCTATTATGTGTGTGATTTCTACACATTTCCCATGACCTCCAGACATGTACATGTCTTCACTGGAGAGTGCTGTGACTCCGACAGCAACTGCTGCCTATAGAAAAAATGGATATATTTAAATTATTATTCTATATCGAAATACTGTGAAACTAGGTTCTTGAACATTTCTGTGAGTTTAAGAATAGAAATTCCATTATATATTGCAAATAGATGAAGTGAGGCATGCCTTGTTATCATCTGTGTTCACTGACACTGGGGTACCCTTTTGCAGTTTCCCAAAAGAATACAATGTCCTCGGTTCTTTAAGGATGACCCCAGGTAACATCAAGTCTGCACCACCCGCCAGCTTCGACACAACCGCAGAATGGGTTGTGAATGACGTTAACAAATTTGGATACTGCCACAAGGTGTATATAGTAGGCAACAGTATATGGTGCAAAGATTCAATTTGAAAGAACATCGGTGTCTTCGCCACACAATACACTTTGCCAACGTGACCATTATGGGTTACGATTTTCAACATACTTATCGCTTCCTTTTTCGGAATCAACGATTGCACCTCTTCGTCCGTTAGCATGCGATACGCGGCCAAAATTTCTTCGCATAACTTCTTCCTAGACAATATAGAAAAAGAAGCCAATAATAATTTCATCGATGCAATTGAATTTAAGCTGACACGAAATTTACCTTTCCGTCCCCTTTAACTGAGTGTTCGACTTAACTTTGAATGCTTTTATGAACATCTTGTTTAAATATTAAATTGGCGTATAAAAAAATTTGTTTGACACGAGTTCTGTCGAATCTAAACAATCGGCTGTGCCCGGAGCAGCTCAGAAGTCAAAGTCAAAGCACAGCGCACATGAGCACAATAATACTGTGATGTCTGTGACATGAACGCATGGCGCACCCACAGCACAGCAGCACAGCACAGCCGAATCTAACGCTAAGCTAACAGTGGTTAGAAATGTGGCAACAGCGCTTATTGTTGGAATTGGAATCAAATCAAACATCGAGGATTCGCGGGGTTTTAGAAGGAGTAGTGGGGAGTTGCCATGTGAAGGGGCAACTGTGGAGAGCATGAGACGTCATCAGCAAGACAGAAAAGAGGAATAGTGGTAGGGGATCGAAGTGATTGGCAAAAAATCTCAATTTGAAGATATGTTTGAAAGCGCATGCACCTAATGACGTCACGTTAGAATATCATGTGATGGCATTGCCGGAAGTAGGTGGTGCTAAAAGAGGCCCCTATGACGCGGGACTAAATTTAAACAAGTTTTTGAAGGGTTTTGGTTATTATTTAATAGTTTACCTCGGCGTTTAAATACCGCTGGTGATATGATGAATTTTTAGATAAATAATAGAAATTTATTTATTAAAGAACGTAGCAGCATTCTAACATCAAGTTTTAGTTTGTATTAGCGTTTCGTATCGGTTTCATTTATGTAAGAGATTAATAGATTACTTAATTATGAAATAAATAGTAGGCACAAATAAAAAAGCAATGTTTCTCGAATCCCAAGCCTGCCTCTTTATTCGAGGCCGAATGGGACCTTCATTTTCCAGAAAATATATAAGTACGGTACTAATGCGCACATGCGCATGGGTAAAGAATCACGTGACACATAATAATCCTTTACTATTGGATCATATTGGATCAACCATGGGCCCATGGGTCTCCCTTCCATTTCATCCAATTCCATCGCATTGCGTGGCATTGCTGCGCTGCGCATTGCTTCGTATTCCTTGCAGATCTCACTGCATTAGTTTCTACGCTTGTCTGTGTTTCTTTGTTCCCCGAACGCCCTTGTTTGACTTACGTTGAAAGTGTGTTTTATCCTGTAAATTATTTCAGCGTATGTAAGTATTATTTTATTAATTATTAAATAAGGAATCATGAAAATCTATGCATATTGTTATAGATTTAAAGACGTAATGTAAATGTTCTGACGCAACCATCATTCCGAACAGAGTCGATCAATAAGTTCCCCTTTTCGTTGCTCCACGCATGTATATTATAATAGGAAATTTAACAAAAGAGGAAAATTAATGATTTAAGTGTGGAGAGTAATATTTAGAGTTTATTCCAACGTCGAATACACATCTTGGAATTTTTCAAGTTAACCGTTACGACGACGCCATTTTATTAGAACGCAATATTGAATTCATGCCACGTCATCTCTACGAAACATTTCAAGCAAAACACAATTCCTATTAATATTTCGTAAAAATAAGTAGTATTAATAGATTACTCCGCAAATAATGTAGATCACAATTATCAAACAGAAAATAGAAACTTCACTTCGTGGTCACCTACATTCTTTCACAAACATATTTTCCTTCTGCAATATGTTTAACGCTCTTCGATTACAGTACGAAAATATTTTACAGTTAACAGGTCTACAGCCATGCAGATCTTTGTCAAGACTCTGACAGGGAAAACCATCACCCTTGAAGTGGAAGCTTCCGACACGATCGAAAACGTGAAAGCTAAAATCCAGGATAAGGAGGGAATTCCTCCTGACCAGCAGCGTTTGATCTTCGCTGGAAAGCAGCTGGAGGACGGACGAACTCTATCAGACTACAACATTCAGAAGGAGTCTACTCTCCATCTCGTCCTGAGACTTCGTGGAGGAATGCAAATCTTCGTCAAGACCCTCACAGGGAAAACCATCACCCTGGAAGTCGAAGCTTCCGACACGATCGAAAACGTGAAAGCCAAAATCCAGGATAAGGAAGGAATTCCTCCTGACCAGCAGCGTTTGATCTTCGCTGGAAAACAGCTGGAAGATGGACGAACTCTTTCAGACTACAACATTCAGAAGGAGTCTACTCTCCATCTCGTCCTGAGACTTCGTGGAGGAATGCAAATCTTCGTCAAGACCCTCACAGGGAAAACCATCACCCTGGAAGTCGAAGCTTCCGACACGATCGAAAACGTGAAAGCCAAAATCCAGGATAAGGAAGGAATTCCTCCTGACCAGCAGCGTTTGATCTTCGCTGGAAAACAGTTGGAAGATGGACGAACTCTTTCAGACTACAACATTCAGAAGGAGTCTACTCTCCATCTCGTCCTGAGACTTCGTGGAGGAATGCAAATCTTCGTCAAGACCCTCACAGGGAAAACCATCACCCTGGAAGTCGAAGCTTCCGACACGATCGAAAATGTGAAAGCCAAAATCCAGGATAAGGAGGGAATTCCTCCTGATCAACAGCGTTTGATCTTCGCTGGAAAGCAGCTGGAGGATGGACGAACTCTATCTGATTACAATATCCAAAAGGAGTCCACGCTTCATCTGGTCCTGAGACTTCGGGGAGGTGTGGACGCTTACTTCGCGGACGATGACGCGCCACATAAGCAGCTTACAAATCTTAGTTAGTAACTCGATGGATCTCGATAATTGTAAGCTGCTCGAGACTAGAAATGTTGGCAACATCTAGTAAAATTGATAGTATCGATAGCTTCATTCTATATATTTACCTTTTTATATAAATTTCGTATTCAGTACTATTTGCCGTCAGTGTAAAACCCTTTGTTCCATGTGTAATAACGAGAATCGCAAGTTGTATTGATCCAGTATGTAAGAGGGCAGATTCTTGTAATGCTCTTAAGTTCATTAAACAATCATTAACATACTAATAACTGAATGTTATTTTTGACCTCCGAATTATTTTTATCTCCAGTACATAGTTCCTAGTACCTATTATCATTAATGTTATTTATCTCTCTTATTCCCTTCGTTCCTACTTATTCTGTTCTTCTCTACTTCTTTACTTCTGTTTTTTTCGATCTCTACTATCTTCTTTATTTCATCAATTCTCCATATCTTCTAGTACTTGTTTTTTTCTTTTTGTTAAACAATATACTTATTTGTGGAAAACACTCGCACACATTTATTTCTAATCTTGAATCACGTAATACAGGAATCAATTGTTTGACAGAATTTTTGTAACACTAGAAGATTGATAAAAGCAGTTATCTTTTACTCTAGATTATTTTACTATATATGTATACTACTAATCAGATATTACATCAGATTTTCTTCGAAGTTGAATAATTTCTCAATAAATGTCCGATAATGCTTCATAAACATAAAACCGTGCTTGAAATTATAGTGAGGAAGAATCTTATTTTATTTCGTAAATATTTTTATGAAATTGCATAGAATCGTTACGCAGAATAAAATAATAGAACGCTGAAATTTTGTATTTTTTATCGACAATTTTAATTTATCCTATCATGTTTTATATCTGTTAAACATGTTTCACAAATTATAGTATATGAGGACCGTAAGTATTGCTGATATTTTTAATTAATGAATAATTGATATAGTAAATATAGATATTTGTTTCTTCTGATTTATTTCGGTATCAGAAAAGAATAGAAGCAAGTGGAAATGTAATACTTAGTTATTGAAGACAGACACTCATAAACGATTTCCCAACTCAAGATAATTTTTTATTAAATTCTTCTGATTTATTTCAATATCAGAAAAAAAGTAGAAGCAATAAGTTAAGTGGAAATATAATACCGAGTCATGGGAAGATAGACACACCATTCATAATCGACTATACATAAGACAATTTTCTATTAAACTCTTCTGGTTTATTTCAGTATCAGAAAAAAATAAAAACAAGTGATGTGACCGAGATATGGAAGACATAAACACTTATAGACAGTTTTCCATTGAAGATAATAGATAAACTTCTATGACTAGAAATATAAAAGTGTCAATTAAATCTCATCTAAAAATCGGAAACAAGACAATTGCAAATTGCAGTGAATCATTTATCGAGAAGAAAAGATAGATTACGATTTATCTATTGATAATCGATACGTGGCTGCAGCATGATACATTATCTATAAAAATTTATATAAAAATTTGCAACGGATATATATACAGGAAAATAGACGATTCCACATTAGTTCTATTTTGTGACAGTGCAGATTCAATTAAGCGACACGTTTGGATATGAAAGGTAAGCTTTTTCATGATTGAATTGTCAATAATTTCGGAATTTCCTAAAATAACTTGAAATCTCATTTAAATCGGAGGCACAGTATATTACATAATCTTGAAGAGTTGTAAAATCGATTTCATTAATATTGTAAATCGCGTTCGTTCCAGCAATATTCCCAGTGGCGTTCGCCACACTCTTGGTGGCCCTTGCGTCAGCCACCCCTGCTCCTGAATGTCCGACTGAAAACGACGAAGATGTCATTCTGCTTCCAAACCCTGATGACTGCACGACGTACTACGTTTGCGACTCAGGTTACCCATGGCTGATGCTCTGTCCTGAGGGGCTTCTCTACGATCCTACGGAAAGAGTTTGCACTCGAGGAGATTTAAGCTGTAAGCCTCCACCTTCCTCTACTCCGGTTCCACCCCCAAGTACTCCTCTTCCTGGTACTACTACTCCTAGCAACGAGGAAACAGAGATTGAGGCGTTGCACCATCGTCCTTCGCGTCCACCGCATCCTACCGGAGAACCGAGACCACCGCGTCCTACTGGAGAGCCGAGACCACCACGTCCTACTGGAGGACCGAGACCACCTCGTCCTACAGGACCACCAAGACCACCACGTCCTACCGGCGGACCGAGACCACCGCGTCCTACCGGAGAACCGAGACCACCCCGTCCTACAGGAGGACCAAG
>SMSR01011380.1:7324-51438 GCA_019453355.1 Ceratina japonica | reverse complement strand
TTCCTCGAGCATCCCTCCCAAGATCCATCCCTTTAGCAGGAGAAGGATCCTGCTTCCCTTCCTTGAGATCCTGGGCCCAATCGGATGCTGCTTCCTACCCTGTTGGGCGACGCTTCTTCTCCCACGCGTACTTCCACCCCCGGTCCTCCGTTAGTGGAAATAGGTGGTGGTAGCGCCCCATGCTGATGAGGCCCGCCGGCTTTCTCCGACCATGTGGTGTGCACGTGATCCGTAGAGAGAGTTTTGCGCGAGATAAAGAATTGTGAAGTTACAAGAAACAGATGTCCCTTCGCAGACGGTTCATGTTTTAGCGAAACCACTTAAGGCCTTTTCCTCTTCAGAAAAATAGCTTAGAAATACCTTCCTACTTAAAGTGACAAGGTTTTCTTAAAGTTATAGTTTGCAGATGTTAAAACATTCTTCAGACAACATTCCAATCCATTCGTTTTACAATCTAAGTGTTTAACGAGGCTTCAAAGACCCGCCGGGAAACATTAAGCTACATTCATACAGGTTTCACTTATTCTAACCTAACCTGGCCTAATATATGCATCAACTTCACGCGATAGCGTTACAGTACGATTAGGCCTGCGATATCTGCGCAGAAACGACGAATTCTGTAACCTACCGAGCACACCATTTCGCTCTCTGTCTAACGTAGATGTATATATATGTTCTATGACGGACAGTCTGTTTTACAACTCGTAGTTTAATGATCTTTCAATGACGCGTGGTGCCAACGCATAGCAGAAATGAGCGGCCCGTCGCGTAAAGTGAGGAATCCGTTGCTCTCAGCAGCCGGCGAAGGATTCCCGTTCGAGAATTATACGGAGAACACATTTCTTGTGCCTGTTACGCCTGCCACACCTGCGGTGCTGCACGACGGTAAGTCAGGTTAACAGAACACCTGGGTGGGGCTTTCGGCACATACTCTTACGATGTTCGTGAAAGAAAGGATTGGAATGGATTTTATGCCATGAGAATATTTGTATTGAACTGAGATTCGATGTGAAACTGATCGACGTTGCATAGATATTGTTAACCATATTTATTCTATGTCCTTTACTCGAAGATGTCATTTCTACTGGGTCAATCATTTATGTATGAATATTATTTAAGTGAGGATGGAAAAATAATCAGAGAGATAAATAAACTCGTCTTTACTGATTATTACGAACAAAATATTTATACAATCAAGGTTTTGGATAACTCTGATTTTGATACATGGCACGTTGCTATAATTCATGCCAGTGCATGCGCTGTAGCATTTCTCGGATACTCGCGACAGCGACCGCAGCGACCTCGTCGCAAGCATATGATTTGAATTTAAATGATTACTGCTCTGTACTTTACGTTTAATATAAATTTGTCTTAATTACAATATTAATTTATGTAGTATATACATTTTTATTTCGTATTATCATGTTAGGAGAATTAAATGAATGAGGAATTAAAATCTCTCTGACTGGGCAGGCGGTCTGGTGGATCCATATCTCTGTGTGTACGGCAAGTCGTGACTTTTCCTCCGTCGAACGCAGTAAATAATTAATATGACGATTAAGATAATAAATAATAGACCTAACAATGCTCCCACTGTAATGGCTGCGATTTCTGCTTCTGACAAATTATTCCAAGCTGAAATATCAGAAATCAAACGAAGAATTTATTAAGTAAAGAATTATTTTCATAATAGTCCTAAATAATAATTGAGCCAAATTACCTGTGACGTCTATGGTTATAGTGTTGTAGTTGTTTAACAGATCTATTGCCGTGATCTTCACTGTCTTATCGCAGCACGTGGCGGAGTAGTAAAATGTTACAGGACTTCTTGTGCCGCTGATAAATTCCGTACGTGGGTAAATGTCGTTCGGTGATGATAATACGCGCTTTAAACCTTCGTGAAAGAATTAAAGGATGGAATTATTGAACGAATCCGAAAATGGCTCGGAGGGGGCCCAACGTTTTTCTCGGGATCGGGAAGGGGTCTCTATAGAAATTACAATCGCGAAGGACAGTACTTACCTTCGAATATTTTTAAAAATTCAATTGGTACCTGAGTCGTAATCCTGTATCGTAAGATCTACGCTCCAGCGTGATTTATAGCACCGGTCATTGTTCAATTTTCCAGCACAGTTACTGTTGTAAGAGTATTCGACGACCGGTTTAGCGTCATCAGTTAGCTAAACGTTGTACACATTATTATATTACATATTACATTACAATTGTAACTTATTTGAATATTGGCTCTTACAATTACTGCACTAATTTGTATGACATTTATACGACGTAATCATTTACGTACTCTTGAGAGCGATCCTTGCACATAAATGTATGCAGATTTCTCCTTAATTTCCGTTCCTAAGATGCTCAATGAAACTGTGTTAGCTGTATCCGGCGCAACATTGTTTGGTACCACCAAATCGACCACTACGTTCGCCACTTGTTCAGGATAAATCCAAGCACTGAAATAATAATTAATCAATAAGAATTCAAATAAATGGTAGAACGAGTAAAGACTGTTTTTTAGCCAGATGGTCCCAGATCATGATTATTTTATTTATCTTCTTCATTATGTAGCATGATAAAGAATTTACAACTTGCCTTATTGGTCTCACATTATACACCCTGAAAGGAGTACTCTTCACTCGGAATGTGTATATGACTGGCAGAACGCAGGTATTCATTACATCGAACGTTATCTTATGTATCGTTCCCGGTGTAGCGAGCAAATTACTATTCCTGTTCACTTCAATTAAAATTTTTTTCTCTTCGATAATACTTTTACTATTATAGGTCACTAATTTCTCGGACAGTTCTCTATTGTCCAAATCTTCTGTCAGCTTCATTGATACGTTCTGCATCGGCGTTTTAACATCCATGTCTTCCAGACTCTCGATCGCTTCAATCGAAGATCTTGAACGGAGCTCCTCATGTTTCTAAAACGTTAATTTTAACGCAATGGGAAATATAGGGAAATACAATCTTTACCGAAGTTCCACTTGTTTCTAATTAATCATATGTATGTACATGTTATGAATTGAATAATGTAGGGGAATACAGTTGTCAGTTGAAGATTTTTAGTTGCAATTATCAGCTATCGTAATGAGTATGACTCATAACGAATGGTAGGGTCAAAGGTTGCCTACGTATTTCAATGAAAGAAACGCATTGTGTTAATGTTTCATGTATGACGTTATGCTTCTAATTATTTCCATGTTCTAGAATCTCATATTTCTTTTGAATTCATCCTTACTTGATCATCCATTAATTCATCGCCTTTTTCTTTGGGTTTATTTGGTTTCAACTGCGATTGGTAATTTGATACTGAATTTCCATTAGAATCGTCTGTAAAAAAAGTTGAGAAACTGGTGAATTTATAAAATTTATATCATATAAAATGAATGCAGGTTCTATGAATTTCATAGCTTAATAAAAGAATAGTATGAAACATATAGTAGCAATAATATTATACGATAAAATGCACAGTAGTAATAATATCATACAACACCCAGTAACCTATTAATCATTATAAAATTTATCTCTTCTAACTAACCACGTAAATCGCTCAATCAATATTAACAAATATTTTCCTTAGTTTGCTGTCATTGCCCCCTCTCGTTGTTCATGAACTTAAATGTAAATAAATATTAACGTAATACTTATTGACTCAAACAGCCGAGCAGAGATAAGAGATTTGATTACTATAATGAAACTAGATTAAAAATGGGTCGAGAATCATTGCCACAAGCAGAAGTAGCCAAGTGTATTAGGAAATGATTTTTGTTCACATTCTCATTTATGAGTTCCACAAAACGTGTACTTCTATTAAATCCTGATGTTAATAGCTTAAATTAAATGAAGATTCTGAATCGCAACACATTTGAAAGAAGATTCAATCATATATGTATATACAATAAACTTGGCCTCTCCTGTGGTTCATCGGTGATACAATCGGTTTGTTAATAATAGAACGGTACATGTGGCTGGGAAGCAGTCTCGCATTTCCAAGAATCTGCAATTCGTGTATTTATCGTCGCCTCGCGCCTCCCCGGAACGTAGATAGAAGACATGAAAAAAGGTTAGTGAAAAACAACTGGCGAATCTCGACCTCCCAGCTTCCTGAATCTCGTGTGCGTCAGACGAACGTGCAACTGGCGATCAAAGGCCAGTTAAATAGCTCATCGCGTAGTACCGTAAGCAATAGTGTTGCACAACAGCTCGTATCTGCGAGAGCCAGAAAGCGAGCGAGTTGCCAGTTGTCAGATGAACGACACGGGGCAGACAAGTGAGTCTCTGATTCTTCGGGGTCTGCGTGGTGGAAGCTTACGTGAAATCGACGCGTTACACGCTGATGGATTAGGGATCAAGTGCTAAATGTATTTGGCCTTTAGTATCTTTCCGACGGCAACAAAGAGACCGAGGCTCAGACTTCCGTTGTCCAAATTTACTATTGTGTAATTTCGGATAAGCCTAGGTAAGCTTCTAATAGCGTGTTTGAGTTAGTTGCCAATTCTGATTAGAAGCGAAACGATGAAGTAAGGAACTGCGGTGTGTAGACTCAGGATTTTATGGAATTATTACGAAAGTCAATGTAGAAATATGATAAATTCCTCGCGCGACGTATAAAACAATTGAATATCAAGAATATCAAAAGTAGATTTGAAAATATATCAATGTTTAATTGATCAAACAAATATTCATATAAAACACATTTTTTAAACTGATACATGTGTTATTTTGCATGAGAATTTTGCACAATATTAATGGGAATGTGATTTCGTTTATATAAAAATTACGTGGAGCTCGAATAATTTATAAAAAAAGCGATGCGTCATCCTCATGTAGTTAGAGATACGTAATCGATGGAAACATTACTCACCGTCCAGTCGTAAATCTGAAACGAGCAATTTTTCGTCGTTCTTTTCGTCGCTATTTCCTCCACTAAGGAAACCCACTGCAGCGACGTGGTATTTCGAATTATCCACCCCTAGAAGCTTCACCCTCCACTCGCCAGGTGGTCCGTTCCGCGTGTCAATTCTCATCCCTTCTGTACCCTTGTGTACCCAAGACATCGCCGCACCGTGCCTCGACGCTGTTGCGTCTACTAATTAACAGACACAGATCGTAATAGACTCGAATTAATACACACCTCCTTGTGTATTTGTGTATTTTCATATAAAGCTTTCTCTATTTAGGAGTGACGTTTAATAGACTCGTGGAGTTCGTCAGAAACGTAACGTGGTTTATAGAGCAACGGACGTGTTAGTTGATGTTGATGAAGGGATGAGGAAAATGTTAAAATATGAACGCGATAGGAAATCGCGGAAGTGCTTCAGTGGGTATTAAGTTTTTGGGTTTTGTTGAGACGAGTGTAAGTTCGTTTAGTTTGGTGCAATGCAACGGAATCAGACGGAAGTCTCCGAGACGATGCGGTCGATACCATGAACGGTAGGCTAGTTTAAGATTGTTTGTGACTGTGGAAAAACGTAATATGACTTTCAATTTGTATATTTATATGAAAGTATGAAGGAGTGTAATAGAAGACGTACCTGTGGGTAACTGAAGTAGCGCGCCCGTGAAATTTCCATCAATATTAATTATAATTCGTTGTAATGACTCATTTACTAAGAACCTCGTCTCGCTTCCTTCAGTTAAATTATATTCCTCTGCTATTTTTATCTAAAAAAATCAATAATGTTTATTACATTTATACATGCTATACTGGCTATTTCATTTATATGTTTGTGGTTTAAAAGACTGTTACTCTTGCGGGAGTGTCAGGGTCATTCATAAACTCATTCCCATTCGTTCCACTATTTTCTCTATTAACACGAAACCCTGCTGGTTCAGAATTTGGATTAGTTTTTATTTCATCAGTGTTGCAATCTAACTCAAGATAAATCTGAAAATATATGAAGATTAAGAATATGATTGGGATTATGTATTATAAATAATGTCCTAATATTTCGCTTATTTATTTATTTATTTATTTATTTATTTATTTATGTATAAATGTTCTGTACCTGACAATTCCTGGGTATGACATCTGTATTTCGTACTCCTGACCATTTGTTATTTAATATTAAATGGGTTTCATTGTTTCCCAAAGATTGATCTAGCTCAAAAGGTATTTAAATTTTATAATTTATTCTAATGATATTTTTTCTTAATAAGCGATTTTAAAGATTTAAAGTACATTTATACCGTGTAAGCGTGAATATCTTACCTTTCATATTTTCCCCATTAGTTGTCCAGAAGAGATTAATGTATGGAATATCTTTACTGACATTTTCGATGCAGTACCTTCGTAAAAGAAATTCAAATTGCATTTTATGGATTACTACTATATTGGTTAAAAACAATTACGTATTGTCTTTTGAAAAATTATTTGGAATATACTTTATAAGTATAGTGATAAAGAGAATGAAGTTCTTTGATAAAATATTAAAATAGGTAAAAGAAGAAAATTATTATTAAATTGAATATAAAAAAAGACATGAAAAAAATAGAAAATTAGATAAAATATTATTATACAATTATATTCTCATGCAATAAGAATAATACTGAAGTTACTATTAATGGACGTCATTCTATATCTGTTAAACTGTAATTAAATTATAACTGGCTCCATCCTCATGCGTCAAACCTCTTTGACCAAGATTTAACACTTTTTGGCAGCTCACCTAGAGCACTTGTCCGTAAACAAAAGCACGGTTGCCTCATCAGTGAAGTTATCAAATTTCTTAAAAAAATTTCCGGTAGCTCTGAATCCCAAGGTGTCATTCAGTCGTCGAAATTTCGAATCTGGTACTTCGAACAATTTCCAATTTTCTTCAAATTCTTCATATCCACTCGCGGCAACACTTAACGCAATTAAAACTATTACCGTGCACTTGAGACACGATAATAAGTGCCATGAGAAAACTGTTAATCGTTTCATTGCTGACCATCCGCTTGATCGTACGTGGTTGGAACTCGTTCGAAGACTCTCTCGTTGGGAGGCTCGTAAAAATGAAACAGTTACTTATAAAGTTCCTGGGCTGGGTCGTTTACAAAAGCGTAAGGTGTCCGCTAATTACGCGGGCGATAACGTCAAACGGAAAAGTAAATGTAGGTGTAAACGATGATTGTTGCACAATCGCAGGTGTTTGAGGTGTCGAGAGGATATGAGGCTCGGCTGAAGCATAGAAATCCGAGACCCAACAGGATGCCGGCAGCGATAGTTCATATAAGAAAGAGACACGGGTCATTATCTCTTACCTTCATTGTATCCTGTTCAATATTGACTGTTTCTGAATAATCCAATTCCAGATTTCATGGTTCATACGTCATAAGGAAATCGAGGGTATTCCTTCATTTTTAAAGAATGCCATAAAAGATTGATGAAGAATTGGCCTTGCTTTGCCTTTTTACGTCAGATTTTCAGGAACCTGGTATTATCGTTCGTCATTTGAAACGATACATGCACGTGTTTATATTTACACAGATAGACTTGAGATTTTGTTGGGAGTTAAAAATAACTGCACTTCTTGTTAAATGCCTTTACTAGCGGGTAGATTCCTGAAGCGCTTTAGATTCTAGATTTATAAGATCTAGACCTAGATTCCAGAATTATAAGACATATCTTATATGTACTTAAGAGAAATCGTATTCTGCGAAAATGGATTATGTACTGTTTGGTTGATTCCACTCTACCACGAAAATAAGAGAACGATTGCTTTATGATAAAAAAGGAAATACATGACATCCTTTTTCAATTAAAATTTTAACTAATTTTAATTTTTCTAATGAATTTTATTTTATTTCATGGCCATTACATATTTTACAAAATGATGTTACACATAAATGAATATTATGAAACTTAGAGAATATATTACGTTCTAAGGAATGAAGTGATTCATAGTGATATATTTTCTCGACAAATTATGGCAAATTTCCATTGATATATTTGTCTATTTTCAGGAGTTGAAGCTGTCAACTTCGTAGGACCGGAACCAACTAATCCGCACAATTCAAGTGGATCGGCGACTGTACCGGATGCGGAGAGCGAGTTTACGCCGATACCCCTGCACCCTGAAGAAACCAAGGATCCGCCGAGTCAACTGACGAAAGGCTACCTCACCTCGATCCTATCCTCCTTGCCGAACTTATCCTTATCCTCGATCACAGGTGACTCCTCGAATACTCAAATAAATCAAACGTCCAAATACCCAGCCGATGTACAAAGTGCAAATCCTTATGTGCCTTCGCAAGATCGTGACTCATTGAGGGATACGTCGCCGCCTATAATTTCCACCAATTTCCACGATCCTCGACGCACAAATTTAATTGGATCGATCGACGACAGCACCGGAAATATTGGGGGCTTCGCTGCTCCACCGTCTGCGCCGCCCACGCTTCCTTCTTCGAATAATGGTAAAACTTCAAATAATTGTATTAATTTGGGAGTCACTGAATTTTTTAATTCTCAAAAAATCTTCGTAACTTTTTATCTGTCGTCACTGAATGTAGTTTTAATCAATTTTTCTATTGACTTTCATTTGATCTCATTGAGTCCCTAGCGTGGATCGATATTATAGATCAGAGTAGCTTAATATTGACCACATTGATGGTCCCTGAATTAACAAATTAATTACAAGCGGATTACTTTGCATAGGATTATAAATATAAATAATAAATGCAAGCATCATTAGAGTCGACGGCATAAATAAATAAATCTTTCTTCGTTTTCAGCGTCTGTTTCATACCGTTTGGGCAATCAGAGACGTCTTAAATACGCACCACCGCCTGACATAACATCAAACACACCCAAGCAATACTCTACTCCCTCCCAATCAATCCTCGCACCGCAAAGCTCCGCACCACAAAGTGCCACACCTCTGACTATATTCAATCCAGCTGCTACTACCACGATTTCAAGTTACCAGCCAGTGGAGGCGGCGATCTCTACTAGTTCACCATCGATACGTTCCACCCCGGAGTACTTGTCCCAGGCGAACTCCCTGCAGGAGTCGTTCAGATCTAGTCCAGTAGCTGCAGTCCCTTACAGTTCGAGCGGCACTTCAGGAAGTGCGACGCCTCAAACTCAAATCACAAGTCATGAGACTGCACACCCTGTTCCCGAGAGGCAATCCCTGTCTTTAAACTGTCCCGCTCCACTATCAGAACCGATTACACCACAAAACACCCCTGCTACGACTGCTCCTTTCTTCGGCTTCGACGCTCAACGGGATTTCCTCAAAAAATCAATAAGTCCTGAGAAGGAAGCCACAAAAACCGAGCTAAATCGCAGAGAGCTACCGATTTTAAAAGAAACCATCAAATCTGGGGAGGTCAAATCGACTGTGACGTTCGCTCCAGTCTCGGCTGTCCAAGTTTCGGAGAAGTTGGAACATTTGCTAGCTGAGCAAAAGGAGACTTCTTCAGACCCGTCTATTGAAGGATCGAAGAAAACTGAGGAAAGTGTGTTGGAGGATAGAACCGCTGCTAGTTCGAATGACCTAAAAGCGAATGCTGAGGAAAAGGATAATTCGAAACCTAATGCTCTGAGCAACGTAGGTGTCGAACAAGAACATCCGGAGCGATCGTTTCCTCAAGAAGTCCATGCAGGGCAGCAGAAGGTTGACCAAGTTGTACAAAGTTATGGTTACCCCAGCGTGCAAGTGCCTCAGCAATATCAGACTTTTAACTTCTTCGCGGACAAACCAGAGCACAGGTCGAATTTAAACTACATACCGAAAACCAGCCTGCCTGAACCGTCGAATCCTTTTGCACAATCGGCTAGTTCGTTTTTCAACGCGCCAGAGAGCATCAGCTCGTTTCCTCATCGAGAGTACAAAGAAAGTAACCCGAGGATCGACGTGAAGTCCGATTTACAGCAAGTGCCGTTGAGTGACATCCGTTCTCAGCCTCAATCCCCATGGATCAGTAATTCGACTTCTGAGGCTGTTGGCACAGCATCTCAGTCTTTGCCACCGCCGCCACCTCTGTTTTATAATCTCGCGCAAAACGACTCGGTTCCGTATCCCTCGTTGAGCGAACCGTACGTCCCGAACGCTTATCATCCTTTTGGAGGATCGCAGACCCAAGACTTGACGAGCGGTATTGGATTTTTGAACGCAACTCCAGCGATGACGACTGTGCCTGAGCCGACGGGTTCGGCTACATTGAACCCTGTCCAGATGTCCGTTAATCCGCTGGCCGGTCGATCCACGACGGACAGTGTGCCTCTCAGTTTTCAGAATCTGGTAAGTTCAATCGGTCTTCATATGATTTTATTTATTTTGCATACAATAGATGTTTCGTTCGGAGGAACAACTAGTAAGAAGTGAAGACCTCGTTGGGATAGTTTATGATAAGTTCGCAATTTTTGAGGATTTAAATTATTTTTCCATTTTTGTGGCACTTTCATTTCATGTGTTTTCTCCGTTTTTACCTTCTTTACTTCGTACCTCAATAACCGATCTTGTCCTAAACTAAATACTCCGAAGGGTGTCACAAGGCTTGATAGTCCATCATACGGCGACCGTCTAGAAGAATTTTCCACTGTCATTCGGTCCCTTCGAAAGCTCCATGTATTTTGGAAAATTCCGAGCCCCACCGCGGTTCCTTGTAGGGGGAGCAAAGGGACTAAACGAAAGGTGAATCACCTCCACAAAGCGTTGCGAACCAATCAAGGGCAACATAGGTTTAGACCAAGACACGTCCTGTTCTATGACAGTCGTTCGTTTTCGGGGGAACAAGCGTTTGCATTCTGAGTCACTCCTGTCGAAGCTTTGCATCGAAAGTCTTTTTTCATGACGATAACTGAGACTAGCGTTCGAGTCTTCAGCAGAGTAAATTCATTCGTTCCCGTAATTGACAATCATTCATGTCAAGAGTTACTTAAACCAATTGCATAATATAAATTTGGTGTGAAATCTTTGTTGCACGACGCAACAGTAGGTTCGATACGCGTGGAATGTTTCTTTTGCAGTGCTTGAGTTTGAAGAAACTTAGAGCGTTTTAAGTTTTGTTAGAGCATGGAACAGCTGAAATTGTGCAAACGTCGATTATTTGAAGATGCGATGAGAAATGAAATACTCTCACGTAAATCATTTCAGCTGGCAATCCTAGTACATGTACATATGCGTTTCTCAATCTCCATGTAATTAATTTCTGAGTTTATTTTTTTTATGAATTCCAGGCTGCTGGTTCTTCAGATAAACGCACACAGTACAGAGGTGTGTACCACCACTGGTTCTACCGCAAGAAAGTAGAGCACAAGGTCCTATGGGTCCCGTTCTCCATGCAGGACAGCCTGCGGTTGGAGGAGGTTTATAATTCCACTGAAATCGCCCCTGAAACAACGGTTGCTACAGACGGAGGTCGGTATGACGTGGACATCCTGCGACGCCAACGATCTCCCGTCTACTGGAGCGGAGAATCGTCGGAAGTGAGGAGATCCTCTTGGTTCTTCAAAGGACCTACAGAATCCAGATATGTCCCTTACGATGAGAACACTGCCACTAAGCTTGAGGAAGAATACAAACAGGCTTGCCTGTCGAACAACTGGAATCGAAGGATCGATTTAAATAATGGCGAATATATTGTGTTCCACAGTGCCACTGTACAGTTTCATTACATGGGCGCCGTCTCGCCGGAAGTGGCCGCTACTTGGGGCAATGTACCGGTAAATCACGGTTGATTAATTTACTTATGAATTTGTACAGAAGTTTTGATGTACAATTTCATAGTTTCACATTATTTTATTTTTATTTTCTTCTCTGCACTGTTTTGTTTGCAATATACAACCGGCGTTTGTACAGGGTTCAGAGGACAGTACATATTTGCAGGGTGCTGGTAGTAGACCTAAGGTGATAAAACGAGGTCTCGATGAATTCCATATCGAAGACGGTGAGCCTGAGAAAGTGGATCATCTTCTCTTCCTTGTACATGGAATCGGAAGCGTCTGCGATTTGAAGTTCCGAAGTGTAGAAGAAGTCGGTACGTATTATGTCTTCCGAAAATAAAAAAAGCTACATGCTTATTAAAACAACGAATTTAAACTCAAATTCAGTAATTATTGAATGGAGGAAACAGTTTTTATTATTTTAATTGTTTGCAGTGGACGAGTTTCGAAGTATATCACTGCAACTAGTCCAGTCGCACTACCGGACTGCCAGCGAACAGCGAATCGTGAACAGGATAGAAGTTCTACCAATATCATGGCACACGACTCTTCATTCTGAAGACACTGGAATCGACAAGAAGTTACAAGCGATCACTCTCGATAGCATTCCAAAGTTACGACACTTCACAAACGACACGTTGCTGGATATATTATTTTATACAAGCCCCGTGTATTGTCAAACAATCATGGAAACTGTTGGGAAAGAGATAAACAGGCTCTACGCTTTGTTCAAGCAAAGGAATTCGGACTTCGATGGCGGGATTTATCTGGGTGGACATTCGTTGGGTAGCTTGATCTTGTTCGACCTTCTGTGTCACCAGAAACCAATGCCAGACGAAAAGTCAGGTGAAAACGACACGGATTCAAATGAGGACCAGGTAAATAAATTGTTTAATCCTTACAAATATGCAGGGCGTGCGGCTATTTGTGGGAAGAGGCTTAATTTGGCTTTTAGAATCGCCCCTTAACATTTTTCTTCCCAATAGCGGAAACCCAGTAGAAATCCATTTTCCTTTACACTGAAACATTTGTTCCTTTCAGAAACAGGAGAAGGCCGATCAATTGCAGAGTGATCGGGTCTTGAAACGGCGCCTCAGTAAAAAGATCAGCTACGTAGTGGGTGCCGCGGGGACGGGTCAGCCTTACATACGATATCCGCAGTTGCATTTTCACCCACGTGCCTTCTTCGCCCTCGGCAGCCCGATCGGCATGTTCGTAACAGTCCGGGGGATTGATATGCTCGGTGAGGACTTCGAGCTGCCAACGTGCCCCGCGTTTTTCAATATATTCCACCCGTTCGACCCAGTAGCTTACAGAGTCGAAGCCTTAATTAATTCAGACGCTCCGAAATATCGACCGATGCTGATTCCTCATCACAAAGGACGTAAAAGAATGCATTTGGGTAAGTTGCCTATACAATTTCTTTATTTCAGTCTCTTCGCTCAAAAATGGCCTTCATTTATAATTTTCTTATTCTGTCATTCCTCCACACTTTTTTTATATGCACTTGTTTAAGTTAATAAATTTAAGAATTTTGCATATTTGAATGGAAATGATAGGATGAGACTGGAATTTTGTTTGCAGAATTAAAAGAAACGATGGCACGGGTCGGTGCGGATTTGAAGCAGAAGCTGCTGGATTCCATGAGGAACACTTGGAACTCTGTTTACCAGTTAGCAGTATTCCACAAGTCAGATAATACCACGTTAGAGCGTGAGATTGACAAAGTCGTGGAGGAGCAGCTGCAACAGACGCCGACCGTTCCGGATCAGCAGAACGATGACGGCGGTGCCGAGTTCAAAGTAGGGAAACTAAACGGCGGGCGAAGAATAGATTACGTTCTCCAAGAAGCGCCGTTCGAATATATTAATGAATATATATTCGCGCTGACGAGCCACGTCTGCTACTGGTTAGTAAAATCTTTCAGTTTCATTGAATATTTATTTAAGGCATATGAATAATTGAGGTTTTACTATAAATTTAAATTATTGGTAAAAACAGTCTTCTAATTTAATTGCGACAATAAAATTATGCTAATTTCTTGTGATACGAATTCGAAAATCGTCAGTTTTTTAATATCTGCGTGTTTTCTGTCTAGGGAATCTGAAGACACGATGCTGATGATATTAAAGGAAATTTACGGCTCCGTCGGCATCCAAACCGATGCCCAGCTACCCCAGCAGACTTTATCAATAGAAAGAGTGTGTCCCTCGCCATCCCTAGTCTCATCGTCCAGTAAATACGACGATAGAATATCTGTGACAACACCTGTTATGGGAGTCGATCCCACTGCGCCTATATCAGACAAAGCCATTGGCCCTCCACCAAAGAGTGGATTTGTTAAAAAGTCATGATTCGAAACGAAGCCGTCGAATCTTTCCTCGAGAGTTCCACGAACGACGAGGTGAAGCTCGTCTTTCAACTATCACCGATCAGATCGATGCTGGCATTGTACCTGACGTTAACGAGAGTTACAAATTTTATAGACAGTGAGAGTTGAACCTGTGTTTCGTACGAGTGTTAGAATGTTTAGCGCGTCTTAGCGTTTGAAATATCAGACGGACGGATGATACTTCATTTGTTGCGTCTACAATTAAGGCCAGCCCCTCGGCCTATGTAACTAACTTTTAAACGCAATGTGAAAAGTGTACATAAGATCTACTTATAAAATTTCTTCTTCATTAAATCTATTAATAATTGTTAAAATTATTGGGTTATGAGAACTGCGTAAATTTGAGAGCAAGGAAATGGCGAGACTTTGTAATATATTAAAGAGGAAGTTGTGAATAGAATTATGATCAGATTGTTTATTGTAAATATATGATTTGTGATAGGGTATACAAATTTTTTCACCGTTACGACTTTCTGTCATTCTCGTTTAGGCAAGAGTTTTAATAAAATATCGTATTCTTTTACTTCAAAACTTTCAGTGACTTAAACCCTTTACTCCTGGGATTGCTGAAGAATCATTTCGATCAACGAAATAAACATCCCGTCACAGCCTTGCCAATCTCTTTTGTCTTCTCAAAGAGAGTCAGGGGGTCTCAGGGGGTTCCTTATTCCGCAGTTTTTAAGTAAGGCGAGATATAAAAAAAGGAGGCGATTCGGCACATGCACGGGTTTCACGAAACTCTAATTAATTGCGGGGCGACTCTCTGCTTTGCATTTCGCGTGCAGGCCGTCGTAAAACTACATGCCTGTCAGCCTCGGCGAATTTCAACATGATTTATCGTACCGGGGCGAAACTGTTTTTCGCAATGCTTCGTGGTTTCGCGACGCGAAACGGGCAATACCTTCGCTTCGCGCATGCAACTACGTATAAACTTGGGTCGGTATCGTTGCTTTACGTGACAGTCGCTGATCGACTGATGTTTTATATCCCTTCGCACTCGTTTAGATTAGAAGTAATTATATAAATTGAAAAATTGGAATTGGCTACAACTTGGACATTTTTCTAACGAACTCTTTTACCTTGAAGATGCTAAGATCTTTGGGGAGAGTTTAAAAATGAATAAAGATTTTAATGGAAAATCTGTTTCAAATACTAGATCTTTGATTCAAACTCTGACTTGACCGCACGAAGCTTCACCCTTCTTATTTCCGGAGGCCATGAAAAATGTCACAATTGTTTAAAGACCGTAGTGACTCACGAACGCATTAAAGCGGTTTAAACTTTGAAATTTATCACTTTTTTATGCACACACTTGTTTACGGCGTTTGCAACGTAAAATTTTAATGCGATGCCGACGAATATAACTTTCCTCTTCAGCATGCAGGAGCGACCGCATCAACGGGACAGACGTTTATGCCCCGGCAGCTGTTGTAGCAGCGGGAGTAAGATTTTACAACGAGGCTCGGTAAGAATGATTTATACACGTTGGAAAAACTCCCCGACGTTTACGATATCTAGTCGCGAATTATTTATGACCGCCACTTCTAAGTGTAACTGTTCAACCGTATTCTTCTCTCTTCCCATAAGCAATTTTTAATTAATAAAGACAATTAATTACTAGACTGAAAATCTTCGTGTGAAAAATGAAAGATTTATTAGTTTATAAAATGAATTTTTAAGCATACATTTCTTTTTTGCACTTAAATCATTTTTTAACGTTCATCATATTTATCATATTTTAATATTTTCACAAACTGAAAGAATATGCAATACAAGAAAAACATTGTCGTACAAAATCATAGACTGTCAATGCTCGATTGTTTATCTCTTGAATTCTTCTACGGGCAATTCTCATCCGAAACAGATTTTACACTGAATGCGAATATGGACGAAGACAATTTGAAAATTCGTAGTCTCGGTAGTTTAATACGTAGATAATGCACGATGCATTTGGAAAATTTGGATTTCTGCCTGTGTCCACTTCGACCCAGCCCGCGCTGGGTCAGGCACACTCTTTTCCTGGCACGCATCCATTCGTCGCTATTTTCTAGAATTGCAGACCGACTCCCCCGCTTTTCTTTATCAACGTTTGGCGATCAAATTCGAGTTTCGAATTAATCTTCGGCTTTTGGCCGCGGAGCGCATTTATGACCGGTTTAACGTGAAACGGTATTCACTAAAATAACGTGCTGACACTGATAACGGACCACGAAATTGTTCCCACTTCCCATTTCTCTCCGCTTTTCAGCACTGTTCATGTTTCGGTTATCTTCGATACAACTAATATAAAAAACTATTAGACAAATGTCAGGTGACACTTGGTCGCGCGACGATGGTCCTGTTTGAAGGACAGCTGGGTTGGTATCAGTTCCAAATCCTTGGAGGAGAGACCTGATTCAGTTCCCAAAATTCTGTCTTCAGCTTTTTATTAATTTCCAAGATATTTCTTATTTCTTATTTCTAATTATGTAAATCTTAAAATTTTTTTCCTTTCTTTTTTTTAACTGATCTTTTATTTTCATTGCAATTGTAAAGGGCCAATTGACCCGTAAAATAAATAAATAAATAAATATTAACAAGAAGAATAAACGGTGAGATCTGGGTTGGTATCTTTCTTAAGTCCAATCCCTGGAAACGGAGACGTACCAAACGAAGACGTGCAATATAAAATAAGAATCTCTAAGTTTTAATTATACATACGTCGTCAATATATGTATGTGCTAATACATGTAACTACAAACAAAACAATTCGGATAAGTTCTAATTAATAATCGCGAATGGAAAGAAATGTTGGCATTCTAATGTCATGATTCTTGACTAAATTACTAATCCCGGGATTGCCTGCTTAAAATCTGCATTCAAGCAGAGTCCACGAGACTGAAATTCCTTATTTATCACAATGGACGGTATTCTGGTCCTGCCAATACCGTGTCAGTTCGACTGGAGTAGTCGTAGTCAAGACTTTATTAAAATGAATGGAACGAGGTGAAGGAATCTGGCGAGTCATTAAATCCAACCCTTACCTCGGCGATTACGACGTCCCCAGCGTCGTTTAGGAACTCCCCTGCATATGGAGTATTAAAATCGTTAGTCAGGTACTTACTGGCGACACCGTTCCGTCCCATCTACCTTGACGGAGTAGTAACAGGGGATGGCATTGTTGTCCCTGGTGTCAGTATCACTTCGACGGTTAATGTGTATTAATATTTTATGGATTTCGCATAAGCAACGCGGCAGGTATTTGCCTTTATTAGCTATAAACGGCCCGCAGGTGGGACTTTCCTTACCCCGCAAGGATTTACGGTGTAGCTGTTATAGTAGCTGTAGCCAGAGGACTGGGTATAACTATAGGGAGGTCGTAAAATTCGGTTAGTTCAAATCGACACCTTTTTAACGTCCTTGCTGATTTTATGACGGCCACTGTTAGTGACCAAAATCGCCAGGTGCTCTACGACGCGTCCCTAATTGCATTTGTTAAGGTACAAAGAAGAGTCGTTTCACTGACTGTCAGTGAATGAAATGTAACAGGAGAAGCAGGGGAAGGTGTTCGATCACGCGTTGCACGGAGTTCAAAGTCTCGGGGGACCTTCGAGTAGAAAGGGTCTTCGGTGATAGAAGTAGCGCTCCTCGACACTTTCCAGTTGTTCGTTTTGTCTTCCTGTCAAATCATCGGGGACACCACGTTCGCCCCGTCGTCGCCCTTCGCCCGAACAACCAGAAGTAGTCCCATCTCGTTGGACGTTCGCCAAAATCACGACACCGACTCTCAACCGAGTTCTACATGTAAATCTATGGGTCTGATTCGCAATGATGTAAGTTCCTGCGGTTTGTCAACTTTGACTGCTGCTCCCGGGAACTGAGGGTCAGCGAAAGGCTCATTACTGACGATGAGTCTCGTTAATTTACTGCGATCTAACGATACTGCGTATATTTTCTAAAGATGTTGATAACTCATAAATTGCCAATCGAGCAGGGAACACCATAAAAAAAGTATTAGATAAAATAGACGTTGACAGACAGATTAAAAACCGTGCATGGCCGCTAGTATTAAATTGTGGCAAATGAAATACGAAAATATCCGCACATTTGCATATTGCCTGAGATATTCGGTCTGGAATCATGAACGGTTGGCGCGAACGCGTTTTTCGAGCCGGGGTGCCGGGGCGAAGCGATGGGTGCTTCAAGGCACCCGGCGCGGTGGCGCGGCGTTTCTATTAATTCGAATTACGGTCGGACTTTGCGCCGTGACGCGGATACGTGCGACGTCTGTTTAAACGGCGATTCAGCGTCGTTTGTATGCCGCGCGTCCTATCCAAGCACCGTGGAACCGTACCGTGGAATAAACACAATAATACCATCGAACTCACGGAGCTTCCGAGAATAACTCAACGTTTCATTGACGGAATTTTTTCTAACATTAATTATAACGCCAGCTCGTTAATTGTGTATCAGATATAAAATAATACTCGCGAAATATAAATAAAATGCGGTCATTCTGATGTTTAATAAAATTTACAAGCTTAACGAAATAAAACAAATATACAAAATAAATAAGTGAAATAAATATACAGAAAAATCGTTCTGCTTCATTATGCAATCATATGATCGACAAAAATTAGCAATAAGGTAAAAATAAGAAGTAGACATTAGCAAGGTAAGTGCATGATTATATTAGTTATTAAGATATATTTATAATGAATCGGGAACAGAATCTATGAGGCTGTTAGGAGCCCCGGTCCTCCTATAGTGAAATTATTAATAAGATGAGAAGTTCGTAGCCGGAACTTGTCAGCCAGAAGTTTAAACTTTATAATACGGAAGTTCAGTTCGAGCTCGAACGAAACGGGACCATTAAAATAACTAGAAAAATTAGCTCTCGCGGGGCCACGATAATTATAATTAAATCTCGCAATTTATAACGCGGATAATCTCTATTTTTTAGCATTCCGTGGAACGAATATGGGGGAGAGGGAATTTAGCATGGAACAGAGGACTTGGTATTACTTTGTATTTATAATGCATACAAATTGTGGTATTACGGTTGTAAATAGATCTCTGCATCTTGAATTGCATGGAAGATATACGTTGAGCGCAGGAAGATGAAAGGAGGATAACGCGAGAGGAAACGCGACGCTTCTACTGTACTACATAGCAAGACACAGGAGCGTGTAGTTGCAAGGACTCCATTGTTACCAGCTAAAAAACTCCTTGTATAAATCAAACAACGTTCATTGTATTCATTTACAGTATGACAATTTATCGCCGTACTATAATTCTTTGTGAAAGAACGTTTTTGACGGGATTCACGTTGAAGCAGTAGATCAGCCGTTCACCGTATCTTCCGGATGTGACACCGTGGCACCCTATTGTAACGTACTATGTGTCAAAAATATTTTTCGTCGATACCAATTGTTTCATCGATTTTGTACGACACAATTATCATCGTTAGATATCGCTGTTTGCTTTATAGTAGCAAAAGCACCATTGCGAACCGTACCCATCATATTAATAACAAATATTACTTTATTCTACTACTTAAACAATAGAATAATTGAACAGTACTAAGCCTATGCTTTCTGCAATGATTGGTTTGATGTTCGATTTCAAAGAAACATTGTTCCAAGCTGTGTCGATATTCCCCATCGATATTCCAAGATTCCATGAATTTGTCAAAGACTTGTGGAATTGTCGTGGACGCTTGGCGCGGGAGCATCGTTACGAGTCGATCAGAGGTGAGACGTCGTACAAAACGAAGAGGCACGCGATATAAAAAGAATCGAAGACAGAGGGTGTGAGGGTTGGATAGGCGCAGTGCGGTAGCGGGAGCGAGAGCGAGGTTCAGCGGTCGTCGGAGCGGCTGGTGAACAATAAAACGATAAATCAGAGGAACGGAAAAATAAGGGGCTAAAATAGAAAAAGCTTGTAGAGTAGATTTGGAAACGGGCCAGGGGACGGGGAGTAAGGGACCAGCTACTGGGTGACTCTGTGGCCTTTGCGGCTCCCTCTTTGCTCGCCCGGAGACCCTCCGATGCTTTCTCCTGTTTCCTTTGCTCTTCTTATACCTACGTAATGCCGTTCCCTGTGCTACTCTCGCCTTCCTTTCTTTCAACCGGCCTCCCTACCCTGACACCGTTTCCTTTTATACGTTGACGCCGTTCGTGCTTCTTTCTTCCTGCCGCCGCTGCTCCGACAACCCTTTCGTCGTACCAGTCGCCACTTAGATATACCCGTACACAATTCGCCTCGTAAATCACACCGGCGTAGATAGTTCATAAATAAAAACGTTTCGAATCAAAGGCGAGCTTCAAAGTCCGTGTTTGTACTTTTCCNCATTTACAGTATGACAATTTATCGCCGTACTATAATTCTTTGTGAAAGAACGTTTTTGACGGGATTCACGTTGAAGCAGTAGATCAGCCGTTCACCGTATCTTCCGGATGTGACACCGTGGCACCCTATTGTAACGTACTATGTGTCAAAAATATTTTTCGTCGATACCAATTGTTTCATCGATTTTGTACGACACAATTATCATCGTTAGATATCGCTGTTTGCTTTATAGTAGCAAAAGCACCATTGCGAACCGTACCCATCATATTAATAACAAATATTACTTTATTCTACTACTTAAACAATAGAATAATTGAACAGTACTAAGCCTATGCTTTCTGCAATGATTGCTTTGATGTTCGATTTCAAAGAAACATTATTCCAAGTTTTGTGTCGATATTCCCCATCGATATTCCAAGATTCCATGAATTTGTCAAAGACTTGTGGAATTGTCGTGGACGCTTGGCGCGGGAGCATCGTTACGAGTCGATCAGAGGTGAGACGTCGTACAAAACGAAGAGGCACGCGATATAAAAAGAATCGAAGACAGAGGGTGTGAGGGTTGGATAGGCGCAGTGCGGTAGCGGGAGCGAGAGCGAGGTTCAGCGGTCGTCGGAGCGGCTGGTGAACAATAAAACGATAAATCAGAGGAACGGAAAAATAAGGGGCTAAAATAGAAAAAGCTTGTAGAGTAGATTTGGAAACGGGCCAGGGGACGGGGAGTAAGGGACCAGCTACTGGGTGACTCTGTGGCCTTTGCGGCTCCCTCTTTGCTCGCCCGGAGACCCTCCGATGCTTTCTCCTGTTTCCTTTGCTCTTCTTATACCTACGTAATGCCGTTCCCTGTGCTACTCTCGCCTTCCTTTCTTTCAACCGGCCTCCCTACCCTGACACCGTTTCCTTTTATACGTTGACGCCGTTCGTGCTTCTTTCTTCCTGCCGCCGCTGCTCCGACAACCCTTTCGTCGTACCAGTCGCCACTTAGATATACCCGTACACAATTCGCCTCGTAAATCACACCGGCGTAGATAGTTCATAAATAAAAACGTTTCGAATCAAAGGCGAGCTTCAAAGTCCGTGTTTGTACTTTTCCTTTTACCATTTTCGCTCGTTACATAGTAACACTGTTCTCACTCCCTTCAACCGTGAACACGTACTGCTAATTATATTTTATATACGAATCTTTCGAATTTGAATTGTACTCAATGAGAACGACGAGGCAATTAAATGTTAACAAATTGATCTTAATTAATTGGAAAGCTTAGTTATGCTTTTGATAATATTGAATCAATTCATTAAAACAAAACGCATATACACAATTGTATACATATATATGATACATATTAAAAATGGAGATATTCAAATATATGAATGAAATTGCTTGTACTCAGTTTTAACATTCATCGAGCCTCTCAACAGCGCTCAATTAGCGTAAAACAGATGAACTAATTATTATAATGTATTTTATAACGTACATCGTAAATCGTAAATTGGATTCCCTTCTCCAGCCTCTATGTATAATATTTCCAGAGGATTTAAATCCCGCGGAGTTAATTACTGATTAAGCCCTTTTGTTTCCAAACAGAGAAATCATATTAAACAAAAGGGGCTCATTTTAAATTTTATCGAAGTTGCCTGCGCGATGTTAGGTAATAAAATACAATAACGAGAAGTTTGTTTAATTAATTTGTACATCGTACACTGCAGCGCGGTACTCGTGTTCAAATTAGAGTGTCTGTTTTTACGTTATAAGGAGACGTTAATTATAATTGTGGCGATTTTTCGTTGCATTACTGTAACCGAATGCAATTTTCCACTGTTCCCGTGAGAAGATTAATTGGAACGATCGTCAAATAGTCGTGTTCCCAAATAATATGAATTATCAAGTATAGCATGTAATTACAGTCGATCGGTTGTTTAATCAAGCGACTGGAACCTGTCAATTAATTAGGCTCTTATTGCAGTACCTTGTTCGCGTTCAATAATTAATTAATTTAGAGTAAGAATTCTCACGGTATACTATATTTCAGTGTATTAGTACAATGATTAAAATCTCATTCTGAAAATATTTTTATAATTATAGAATTGTTCTATTTTCATCTTCTTTTGCTTCCTCGCATTTCGTCTGCTATTGAGGACGATTAATGCAAATTTTATCGCCAGATACCGCGAGCACGTATCTCGATGCAATAACTTGGCCCGTCGCTGTCGCCCGCAAGCTGCGCGTCCTGACGCGATTAGAATTAATTAATCACCCATCGTTTTTTTTTTTTTTTTTTAAGAATCATCGCCAAGTGTGTCGCCAGTGGAATTCGTACGGAATGTGGCCAAGTTCGTTTTCTCGTTTACTAGATTTCCTTACGGACTTACAATTAGAAGTAGATTTCCTGTAGAGTCAATGAACGTGGAAATCTTTATTAGCTTCAATACTTTTTTAATTATAAACAAAGTTATTGAGATTGTTTTATAATGAAAGTTGTCAATTGTCTTTTTCGTACTAATAATCCAGGGAAACTTTTCTTAACTTCTTAAAGAATTGCTAAATAAAATCCCAGCTTAATGTGTAACTGGGACGTGTGTACATATTTCATTGATGGATTGTATGTAATTATAATGACCTGCATATTTCCTTTATAACTTTCTTCGTCTCAATTTATTCGAGTGCACAATATCCAGTCGAAAAATGGAGAATCGGAATTCATACATACATATGTACACATACACACACACACACATACACTGAGAATCAAATAAAAACCAATTTTAAAAATGAATTTTATAAATAAGTCGATTTTGCTTATGAAGAGAGTTTGGTACTCAAATAAATCATTGATTAAATATATTAAATGAAGATATATTTCAATACCATGAATATTTGAATAAACACAAGATCTCTTTCTTCCATTCCTTTTATCCGTTTCATCTCTCATTACTTTCCTCTAGTCGCTTCATAATTACACTTTCTCCGTCTCACTTCTAAAATATCATCAGACGCTGAATCGTGGAGACGTTTAATCGCGAGATTAAAAATCTAAGAGGTTGTAAAAAGTATTTCGTTTTCAAACAGCAACACACACACGCCCACGGCGTCAACTTCCGAGGCTGGGCGTCGGAACCTGTTTGGTGAAGAAGAAAGTCGACGTTCCCAAACTTGACTCTCGAACGTTGGCCTCGGAACTTTCCTGCTGGCCTCCTTTTCCACGTTTCTTAAGGATTCCTGCTTGCTTATCACCGCTGTGATATCATTCACGATATCACACCAAGCTACACCTCGCAATCCCTCATCTGTTTTGGACAAGTCAGATCTAACGAGGATTTAATGTTTCATTTATTCAAAAACATTTATTCTGCATTGAATTATGAGATCACTATATCTAGTATAAAAATGGAGACAGGTAGAAGGAGACCTTGTAACCTGAACGCGGACCTTAGAGAGGAGGTCTCATGATTTAAAATGTCCGTGCTCCTCCGGTAGGAGGCGAGGGTGATTCGCGATATAGGATACGAAGGTGCGCTTAGGCTAGTTCAGATTTCCAGAGGAAAAGGGGAGCCAGCCGACGGAGGGCCTTTTCGTGGAATTTTATCTGTCGGCGGATACCGTGCTCCGGAGGGTAAGAGAGGACGTAGCTATAATACCAGCAGGGCTAAGATAAGAGAAGACGAGGGAGACAGAGGGAAGGGGAGGGTGGCCGAGTTCGTCCGTCAGTACAACGAAAATTCCGTCCGCAATCTCTGAAGGAATCTTCGGTATCTCAGCAGCCAGTGCAACCCTCCGGTGCACAGGCTTATTTCTCTTTAGCTGGCAGCGCCGTTGAACCTGCTGAAAGACGTGCAGCGCGAAGAAGCCAGCTGACGGACAGGAAAAATAGGAAAAGAACAAGCGACGAGCGAAACGAGCCTCGATGCTCCGAGAAGAGGAAAAAAAAATAAATAAAAGGAAGGAAGAATGCCGATTGATAGAGCAACAGTTTCATTTTACACCGGGGCAAACAAAGCTGGGAACAGAACAGGAATTCCTTTCTCCTCCTTTACTTTCTACTGTTCCTCGTTCTTCAATTCTCGCTTCCAGGTTCCTGTAAGAAAACACGAAGGCAGAGAAAGTCAGAGACCATTTGCGTTTCGTAAATGCCCCTGGAACAGCGTTACCATATTTGCACGATTTTAGGGAGAGTAGTAGGGATTGTGGGACCATTCTGGAAGCCACGAGTAAGGCCCAAACGGAGGCACGAAATCAGTGGAAGGAGAAAAATCCCGCGAGTAGGCTCGTGGTGCCATAAAACAGCGCGAAGGTTACGACTAATGGATGATCCTAGGACTAAGTACTGCCTCTAACTCAGGACACTTACTGTGCCGTCTTAGCAACATTATTAAACGACAGTATCTTCGGAGAACGGATTAATTCTCTCGGAAATCTACAACTTAGGGGAATTATAATCTAATCGCTGCTACTGCCTATGTCGTTTGATAATCAGAAATCAATCTTACACGTGATTTCCAGGAATTCAAACAAGCCGAAAAATAGTTTTCCATTATACGTATACTTTCCTCCTCTTCGTCGTTCCGTCCATTGATTCTTTATCCTTCACCGTTGTATCCCCCCTTTCACGGGAGACACTGGACCTTCTCCTTCTTGACTGACACGGAAATTAAACGGGCGACCTACATCGCCGAAAATCTGACGTTTAATAAAGAACAAGCGATAGGTACCTTCCGCCATCGCGCCGCGCGCCGCCACCGCGCCGGCTGCACGTACCAGTTGGATTTGAATTAATTCGCACGGGGGCTATCGCGTCGCGTTACGGGATACGATAAGAGCTCGATACGACTGGCTCGTGTTAAAGAAAATTAGTTGCACTTCGTTTCGTGACCGGCTCCCAACTACGAACTTATAGCTGTTCCTTTGTTTCGAGTTAATGAACTGAAACCCGGTCCGTTCCTAAACGGAATACTTCTCTGTTTCATAGGACACGGAGGACGTATATTGTTTTTTTTTTAAATCGAGGGTAAAGAGACTTGCGGTTGATTAGATTATCTTTAAGAAAGTTGACGACGTTTCTCTTTGTCCTTACCTCCGTTTTTATTCGATTTCATTCTTTCTTGTTGATTGAAGACAAATGTCTTGTGGTCGCCTGCTTAACCACGCGAGATTTTTCTTATTTCTCTCCTAGCTTTCAATTGTTACGATTTTATCAATGGGAAGAAAAAATGTTTCCTCCTTTCATCGTTTATGTAATTGTAAAATATCGCGTTTCCTGCAAAGGAATTCGTATGGCCAGTGAATCCAATCCGAATGCATAAAATCAGTTGCGCGGATAATTACTTTCCCATCTGCAGGAACCAATACGCTCGGTACAAGTTTCACAAAAGCGTTACGTGACAAGAAGGTATTTTTGTTTCACGTTTTACCGCTTTCCTGTTATGGCATGTCTCCTCAAATAAGAAGAGATAATTCCTAAAGCAAACAACGATTTATGCAACGCGAGGAAACGTGGTATAGTCCTTGTTGCAAAATAAGACGAGACTTCCAAGTTTCTATTAGCATTCAATATTTGCCGTCGTCGAGTGTACACGCGAATTTTTTTTTTTAAGAAGGAGAAGGTTCGGTCGATGATTCGTGACTCCGAAAAATCAAATCATCGCCCTTGAGAATCTGGTATCGGGACCACTTTCTTGTCGGAGATGACGGGATTTACTTACGAAACGAGAATCCTGACACACACCCTGGGGGCTCGTTCGTGGCCCAGATACGCGGCTATCTTTTGAATACGATTTCCGGACATTTTCGCAAGGTACGCGTGGATATTGTGTATATTTGCGGACGGGTCACCTACTTATCGTAATTCTTACGTCCAGGGCTCGTTCGGTACCGAACGCTACTTCGCGGACCAACTTTCCTCGGAGATGAAATCTGGAAATATTGATAACGAAATTGGAAAGTTCGAGCAAATTCCCTGGAACAGAGCTACAGTCGGATGAATTCAATTTCGACCAGACTTAACTTCAGTTCCAGCATTTTAACATATTACAATTGCGTTAAAGTTGTATCATTGTGACATTGCCTGTATTATTATAATTTACAATCTTCGGATTTTTGTGCAAAATAAAACTTGTGGGCTATCAATTTTATCAAAAATATCTTTCAATCCTTTATAACCATCACTCGTCGATATTTCGTTCACTTTGTTTATACTCTCTATGCTTACCTGTTTTCACAAAATCAATTTTGCAACAGATGGATAAAATCTTCCATCTAGCAATCCCCGATGGATTCAACTCATTGTCAGTCCCTAATCGATTGCTCGATTCGACGCGTTGGTAGTCGCCCAGGCCAGGTCCAAATTGTCAGCCGTGGCTCGCAATTGCATTCAGTTTTGCGATCTGCCAGTGCCGACCTACGGACGCGTGTAGCAGCTACGTAACGAGATGGAAGGGCGAAAGGCCAAGGCGTCGCGCTGTCACACGTGGTCGGAGGCCTAACTGATCGTAAACGTAACCAGATAGTCCGGATTCCTGGTGTCCTTCCCTCGCTGAACGATACGGAGCGTGAAATCAGGTTCGCGTTACTGTAACGGCGAGATCAATGCACGAGCATCGCACGTACCGTATACCTAGGCGCATGGTTCAACGATCCGTGATGACATAACGGCGTTTTATTTATGCTTATTCGTCGCTCGCCTGTACCGTGATAACGTTGATCGAGAATCTGCTGGAATAGGAGGCAACACGATTGGATGTCGAGGAACGACGGGTTTTCCACGGGGAAAGCAGGCTGCAGAAATGTTTAAAAGAGACTTTGAATCTTGTCTCTCTTTAAACGTTCATCCTGCAACCTTGGATTACTTCAAGGCCATTTCGAAGGCGTGTTCCGAACTCGTTTTTCTTCGTACTTTCATAATAGCGAAAGAAAGATATAGCAGTCTATTTGAAAAGAACAAGTGACCTTCAAATAACCTTGAAAAAATGAAGATATCGTTTACCAGTTGTATCCCACGATCTCTACACTTTCACATAGCGAAAGGAAGCAGTCTACTTGAAAAACACGATTGACCTTCAAATAACCTTGAACAAATGAAGATATCGGTAATTATATTCAGCGGCATGTGCCGTGGGATATAACTTCTTCTCAATGTTAAATGATTTCCTGTATAATAAAATGTCTATAGTTCTAGTGTTAATGAAAACCTGTTTGGATAACTTTTTAGTGTTAATGAGAAGCTAATGGAATCCCTTCAGGTCCTAGTGACACATTTACATAACGAAACGAGGATTTCTTCTTCTTCGTTACCAAACGGCTGTTGCCCACGTTACGNTAAAATGTCTATAGTTCTAGTGTTAATGAAAACCTGTTTGGATAACTTTTTAGTGTTAATGAGAAGCTAATGGAATCCCTTCAGGTCCTAGTGACACATTTACATAACGAAACGAGGATTTCTTCTTCTTCGTTACCAAACGGCTGTTGCCCACGTTACGTCAAATATTTGAAGTGAAAGTGACCCTAAACTCCAGCAGCCCAGAATTCTCTGTCCATCTTAAATAAGCCCGTGCTTCCGCTTTGAATTAAAGAAATTCACCAGCGAAACTGAAATAAACTTTTGAAGTGCGATTCGGCGGTATGTACTATGTAACATTCGCGATTCGACAAATAGTGAGGCGTCGCGCGTGACGCGTTGAAAAATTCCGGAAGTTATTGCTCATTCGGAAAGAGAATAACTGAAACGAAAGTCCCTCATGCCCCTCTCTGGAACGTGCGATAAGGCAATTTCTCTTGATACGCGATTCCACGAATGTGACGCTGGGACCCTAACTGGCGAGTGCATCAGGTGTTAATAATTTACACCGGGTCGAGTCGTCTAACGTTTGCATCTGAAATATCTGCGTCGTCGCCGCATACTACTTCGAGTTTTATACAAAATATTCGGAAAAAATCATTCTCTATAGATACCGTTTGAAAGGTTCTTGCAACACGACGAAAGTTTCAATTTACTTTCTTCCATAATTCTAGGTCTCTCATTCGTTCAAGACGCGCATTCTCTCTCGACGTTCACTTTTTCGTATGAAAATTCTTGCTCGCATCCCGAATGAGACTTTTTCTTGGTAAGCGAAAGTGATATACCAGGAAGTGGCCGTGCCGTCAATCGCGCTAGCGGCTTTAGGCACTTCGTTTTATCGCTAAAACATGCAGAAGTTAATCGGTCGTCGCGCGGAAGACAAAGACATTCAGTTTCGCCGTACAAGCGGATACATGCATTTCAGTCAACAATAGTCAACGACAGTAAAAGCGTCGATAGAGGCGAGGCAGGTTCGTTCGAAAACTTTCCTGTTTCTCCGATGGCTTTTAAAAACTTTCTCGGTCGGTGAAAAATGTAGAAATTCTTGTCCACGTACGTACCTATTTTATGGACGTGACTAAATCGCTGTATTGGGAAGAACGAAGTAAAAGAAGAAAGTGCATTACTGTCTTTTCCTTCGCTCACGTGTCTCGCTCGTGCGATCATCGACGCTTTCGTTATTATTATTTTATTAATGAACATCAGCCCTTTAGCCCTTTCTCACATGTCTCGCCTGTACAAACAACGATCTTCTTATTATTTTTATTATTATTATTTTATTAACAAGCATGAGTCTTTTAGCTCTTTAGAGCCCTTTAGCCCTTCTATGTTTTCGTTCTCCTTCTTCTTTTTATTATTTTATTAACGAGCATGAGGTCTCTTTTTTATTCAGGAATGAATAACAACTTTTTAGCTCTTTAAAGTCTTTTAACCCTTTCTGACGTGTTGGCCGTGCAAATAATCACTGATGCTTTCATAATTATTATTAAAATTATTTTATTAATGAGCATAGGTTCAGCTCTTAAGATAATTACTAACTGCTAAAACATCATATGATTTATTCGTTAATTACGTTGATACATCCAAAGGAATGAAACTTAAAATAATAGCAATAGATGACAGAAGTGCACAGTTAGAAATGAAACATTAACGAACATTATGATATGATTGATTTGTCGGTTGCAACACGAGCGCGGAAGGAAGGTATCATCGGATCTAGAGATCGTAATAAGAAAGAGGATGAGGGCAGTCACCCAGGGTGAGGGGGGAGCGTCCGATCACGGGATCGGAGGCGCGTGATCGAGAGCGCGCTTTCTAAACCGAGAAGTTAAATCTCCTATCGGTAAATCGTCGGGCGATTACGCGGCGGGGAAGCCCCGGGGCAGAGGCACGAAGGCAGAGGGAGGGAACGGGCTTGCACTGCGTGCGCTAGACGATTCGTTCCGGTTCGAAGCCGTCGACAGTAGTATAGTTCCTTTCTCCGGAAAATCCGGTCGCCCGGCAATTGCGACCCCGCTCGTCGCTACCCGAACGAAGGAGGAAGGGTGGACAAGCACGGTCAGCGGCGCGGCGGCGGTATCCTGCGAAGGACGGTGAATCAAGAAAGAGGCACGGAGAGAGGCCGATAGTATTCCCTTGGCATGAGAAACCTTCGCCTCCCGTTCCCGGACGTCGCCAAATGAATTCGTTCCGAATGCAATTCGCAATTTGTCGTTAACGCGCTCGCGAGACAAACGCCCCAGAGACTGTTGCGTTGTAAATGCTCATCGCGGTGTAATTAAGTTCGAGCCTCGTGCAACGGCCACGTGTCACCTGAATAAGAATGCTGTGTACCGGCGGCGTCGCGCTCCTCGACTGAATAAACTGTCGCGCACAGGCCGGCCCCGCGCCGATCGATCGTTCGCCTTCCGAACTCGACGCGCCATACGCCGTTGTTTCCAATTAACTGAAACGATCTCGCATCTCGACTTATATAAAAAACGAAATTACTACCGTTTCGCGCGACCGTGTAATTTCTATATACGAAACGGGACGACGGTCAATTGCGTTGAATTACGCGTACGCAATTATAACGTGATAAGTGATAATGCAGACGTCGCTTTTCAGACGTTTTATAATCAAATCGCTCGTCTATTCGGGAAGATTAAAATTTAATTGTGCATCCCTAAGATATAGAGGGTACATTTATCTCAGTTTACGCGACAAATTGTAAATTGTATACGGAACGAATTCATTCGGACACATCCGTAATGGTATGAGGCGAGCGTTTCCTCGCGCCGAGATAACTGCCGCGCCGTGTTTCACTTCCACCTCTTCTTCCTTTTTTTTTTCCTTCTTCTCTTCTCCCCGTCCGTCTGCTATTTTCACTTTATTCTTTTACAATTTCCCGACGAGGAAATTTCCTTTAACACCGATCACAGAACAACCTGTTCCGTTCCCCCTTCGCGCACCTTTTCCTTCGTTTCAGTAACCGGTTATATAAATAAAAGCGCACTTACATAATATTATGGATGCTTTTCGTAAGTTAGACATTTACAAGTCGAAGAAAGTCGACGCAGGTTCGCGTTACATGGAAACGTGTATCATTAACCGTATCGGTTTCCATCTAAAACAGTATTTATCACGCGTCGCTGATCACGGAAAAAGAGCTATTGCAGATCTCGCAGGATATCGCATCATTTTAACGATCCCACAGACGTAATACGCCACGCGTGTTATAGTAATATCGCGTTCCTCGCGGTCTAACCGTAACGTAACGCCTCGGACGTAATTCGTTGCTCTGTTTTACATTGCAGTCCGCCATTTGTAGGAAACCGAAAGGCGATGATCCAGGAGCAGAGTTGCCGGGAAAAAGGTCCTACCGTCCCTTTCCACCAGGAATCGGCTCGATCTGGCGAATACCAGGGGAGAATCGTGCCAATTTCCTGGTAGAAGGGCATGGTAGGGCCTTTTTCCTGGCAACTCTATCCAGGACTTCTCAATGAAGGTACCATAGTATTTCGCCATTTTGGGACCAAACGAAAAGTAAAGACACTGGCAGTTCTCGCGAAACATTTGTAATCGCCTTGGTGACCAGGTACCATGAAATTCTTACGCGATTTTAGGTCGATGTGGCCGAGTTCGAAATTTACAATGTAAATCTCGGTCCCGGAGTTTTCACCGATACTTACCGGTCGGTTGAGTCACCAGGTGAAATTTTAGGTTTGCCGGATGCGCGTGGAAATCAGTCACCGAAGATGATTAACATTCTTGCTTTAATCATGATCGTTCACTCATTTTCCCTGACCTTTATGTTAATTACGACTGTTTGGAAGGTTTGTAGAAAGTAGGAGATTATTAGGCATTATTTATATCGGACAGATTTATGTTATGGGCATTATAATGATCGTTGTTATGGGCATTGTGATGAATCATTATTAAATGCGAGCTCTACAATTATTAGGATCAGATGTTTCAGGAATTATCAGTTGCAGATGTGAGAAGGACATTATTAAATATTATGATGAATCGCTGTTGAATTTTTAGACTCAGGTGTTCCAGGAATCAGTTGCAGATGTCCTTTTGGATTTTTAAGGTCAGTTTAATGACATCATTTTTCCAAAACAGAGAAGCCAAAAATACTCGTACCTTCGTTCTATCTATCGGGCTGGTTCCGTGATTTCACCGAACGTATGTCACGCGACCTCGAGGAGAACGAAAGAAGAAAGTCTTCTCTTTCTCCCCGTCCGGGTGCGGAGATGCTGCCGCACCTGCGCGCATTCCATTCCGTGACCCGAAAATTTTTAACGTCTGCCATACGTTCAAACTTGACCGTGGGTGCCGCGCCGCCGGTGTCCCGCCGCGTGTGCCGCGCGGTACCTTCACCTTGGCCGGATCTCCGCGCGGAGGGACGAACGCGCGCGATTACACGCTGCTGGCTCCGCGGGCCTTGAACGTGAAAGGGAACCAGTCGACGCGGTTGATAATAATGTCTATTGAATATTCAGTGGATGTTTCTCGGATTCACGCGCGCCCAGCGTGGCTCCGCGTGAAAGTGTCCCAAGATCTGTTTCTAACTCTCCGAGATGGTGATGATCGATTATTAGTCCGCTCGACGACTATTCTCGTGAGAAATCCGTTTTCTCGAAATCGTCGATTTCGAATTACACCGGGGAACATCGCTGGGCACATTAGTCGACGGTTATTCTCGTGAGAAATGCGTTCTCTTGAAATCATCTGGTCATCGATTTCGAATTACCCCGGAGAATGTCGGCTGAATCAGGGGAACCGAAAAGGCGCAGTGAAAGTTGGGACACGTGCTTTGTGATTCATCGCTGGATACTTACCTCACAGCGAGGAGGTCACAGCCGTGTTCGGTTTGATTTTGATTCACGAAATACCGCGGTTATTCTCACTTACGTCCGGGCTCGAGACCGGAGGCTGTGAAACAGGTCGCGTTTCTATTTCATTGTGCCTCGCGCTCTTCACTGACGTGAGAATCGCGTCATCGTCGTATTGTAATTAACTATTTCAACGAAGCTTCGGTCTAATTGTATTGTAATTAACTGTTTCAACGAAGGTTTAATTGCAAGTACGGTGTTGTTCTTTGAAAGCCAGATCACTCCAGCAATTAGTCGACGCGAGTTTATTCAAACGTTTGCCGTTCTACGAGCTACAAACACACGTTTTTCTTTGCCACATTTATCCACCTTTGCTTACATATTAGTTTGCGTACGTTTTGTTAGGGCTTCAGCTTACAATCAAAGAATCAAAGATTTTTAATAATTCAATAATTAGAGTGTGTATAATGGTAACATTTGATAACGATTGTTAACATTGACTCAATGTAACAAATTGATAAAAGATTTCTACAAATAGGAGGTTGTACTACTAAGGAGATTGTAACATAAATTAAGATTTGGTACGATAGATTCTGCCCTTGTAGACAAGAACATTCTCTTCGGAGGTAGACCAGTTTCAATCCCAACACAATGGACCCAATTCTAGACTCAATCTCCGAGACCTATCAACATTAAATTGATTTAATCTGCATTATCCCCGATACAAATTCTACTAGGAAAATATTAGCCTTCCTAATTAATACGAGAGCAGCTCATGAGGAAGGACGTCGTTGCATGGGAAAGTACCGATACGATTTTGCATGACCACACGAGTGATCAATACGCATCGGTCGAATACTTCCGAGCGCATCTCCGCCGGCTTCGGAGAGTTAGCCTACTTTCTCTGGAAAGAGAATTTTAAACCGACGTACGAGTGGTACCCACTCCCTCATCCTGAGCATCAGCAACAGTTCTCTTCCTCCCTCCAACGCACCTTTCCCTGTCTCCCGGCCCGAGGAAGGGAACCTCTCTCGGTCACATCGTCTCTCTTCATTTGCTTCTCTCGCATGCCCTCGCTCTCTCCTACCGGCGTCGTCGTTTCCTCGATTTACTCAGCGGAGGATTCCTCCGGACTGGTACCCCCTCGCGGAGTCTATATAAGCGGACTGCTCGCACGGGGCCGAGTATCTTTTGTGTTAGTTGCAACGGACTCGCGGGACCTCCTCCGAAGAGGTCGACTTGTGTTCCCGGTTTGACGAGTGTCACGATGGTGTGCGCAACGCGACGTCAGGCTAGATCCGCGTTCAATTGAACCCCGTCGAAAGTTGAAACCGCGGCGCGCCGCGTCTGTTTGTACTGGTGCGTCGAGGAACGGTGAGGCAGGCGAAGAAACGGGAAGAGAGGAGGTGATAGAGTCGAGAACACCTTTGGTAGTGCCGTTTGACTTGTGTACAGTGCCACTAGCGATTTGCACGCGACCATGCTTCAGCGCAAGGTAGGTGACCGAGGATTCCTCGACCTCTTCGGGGTATATGCATATCTCGATCGTTTCATTCATCGGTTCTGTATAATGTTTGTTTGGTGTTGAAGATGTTCCTTCGCTAGTACGAAGTTAGAACGTGGTATGATAAGATTCTTCCNTTCCCTGTCTCCCGGCCCGAGGAAGGGAACCTCTCTCGGTCACATCGTCTCTCTTCATTTGCTTCTCTCGCATGCCCTCGCTCTCTCCTACCGGCGTCGTCGTTTCCTCGATTTACTCAGCGGAGGATTCCTCCGGACTGGTACCCCCTCGCGGAGTCTATATAAGCGGACTGCTCGCACGGGGCCGAGTATCTTTTGTGTTAGTTGCAACGGACTCGCGGGACCTCCTCCGAAGAGGTCGACTTGTGTTCCCGGTTTGACGAGTGTCACGATGGTGTGCGCAACGCGACGTCAGGCTAGATCCGCGTTCAATTGAACCCCGTCGAAAGTTGAAACCGCGGCGCGCCGCGTCTGTTTGTACTGGTGCGTCGAGGAACGGTGAGGCAGGCGAAGAAACGGGAAGAGAGGAGGTGATAGAGTCGAGAACACCTTTGGTAGTGCCGTTTGACTTGTGTACAGTGCCACTAGCGATTTGCACGCGACCATGCTTCAGCGCAAGGTAGGTGACCGAGGATTCCTCGACCTCTTCGGGGTATATGCATATCTCGATCGTTTCATTCATCGGTTCTGTATAGTGTTTGTTCGGTGTTGAAGATGTTCCTTCGCTAGTACGAAGTTAGAACGTGGTATGATAAGATTCTTCGAAGTTTCGTTAGGGATCCGAGTCTAATTGTGCGGTAAATGTCAACTGCCAAAAATATGGGACATTTTTCATTTTCCAGAGAATCGACACAAAACTCATTTTAATGATTGGCACGATTTTAAAGTCTTCTGATTATTCAGGGCCAAACACACGAATCTATGTTCAATTATAAACATTAAAACAAATTTTATGTTGATTCTTTAAGAAATCGAATGACGTTTACATTTCCCACTATTTTTGCCTTGTGGAAGTCATTAAATCGGAGGAAGAAAAGTCGGTAAAATAGAGGAAGAAATGTCACGTGGCTATCTTTACGTAGGCGATTTGAGGGGGGACAGTCCGATCGGGGGTATTCAATTCTAGTTATGAATGCAATGGCAAAAGACTTAAAAAGACGGTGACAAATATCAGAAAAGCCACATGGCTACCTCAGGGCCCTTAATTCGAGGTGATTAAGCCTGCGCCCGGCGATCTACGATTGCGGCACTCGCGGACCTGTTGCAATTGACCGGAAGGATTCGTCATGGAAACGGTAGTTCGTGTCGCAGATGCGATTTTCTCTCTCTCTGGTCGTCTGGGAAAGTTGTCGACCGCTAATCTTCTAAGGATTCTCTCAGTCGATGATTTTTCAACGGGAGCCTAACCAGCGTGATGCAGCTTTCCCACATATTTCCTAGATTAATTACGGTTAAATCGCGAATTACGTGTGTTTATAGAAAAATGATACGTAAAAAATTAAAAATAATTTTCATAATCGCAAATGAAGTATAAATTATGATTTTTAATATACAAAAGTAATTCTTATGTAGATTTCATTTTCTGCATTGACATTGTAAATGTAAATTGACAATGTAAATTTTTATAAATATTCGCAATCATGGGAAATGTTACAATTATTAAATAAAATTTGTAGGAAAGTCTGGTTTACATTCAACTCGTTTGTCGTTTGCTGCTAAATTGAAAAAATTGCTAACATTTTATGAAACCCATTGGGAAATTTCGTAGGACACGTATTTGCTGTAACGTATGTATCTAGAGTACGCATGACGCGATTTCAAAATGTAGAATAAAAACCACCAGCATTTGAGATACGTTTGAGGAATAACGGTAGATAAAAGTGAAACGAGTAGATATCCGGATCAACGGTACTATTTTCGTAGTGTGAAAGTAAAACAATTTTTTAGCTGGTCGTATCGAGCGCGGACAATGTTACAGTTAACCGACACGCTGTTGCATCAACGTTACGAGCGTAACTAAACGTGATGAACATGATTATAGCCTCTGCTTCAATTAACGAAAGTATAGAAAGCAAGAATTATAGTTCGACGTCGCAGTGATGGAAGGATAATTGCAGGCGACTATTCGTCATTAAAATGTAATTAAAGAAATTTCGTAAAAAAAGTATTTTAATATTCTCTTGATAGAAACTAATTATACTCTAGGGAAAATTGCTAAATTGGAATCTGAATAGCATTTACATTCACTTCTCATTCAAATTCTCATCTATCTTTAGATCATCAATACTTTTTGCGTTAAGACTTTGCCAATCGTACTGACAGGAGAATTTCGTCATCCACTGAAGTCGTACCGAGAATTCCATCGTCGTGAAATCTACTTTGACTCTGGAAATTATTGGTTACACTCCTTATAATTGTCACATATTTCACCCTGAATTATTTACGTCTGTACGACGAAATTGCCAACGTCTTCTGATAAGGAAGAGGAATGCGCGAGGCGGGAAAAGTGGAAGGCGAACTAAACATCGGATTTTCGAACAAATCGTTCGATAAGAAGCGATGCCTTACACCGCGTTACGTGCGCTCCGGCTACGTGGCCGGAATATATGACTATGCATGGAGGAGGTGTTTGACCTAGTCGCAATCTGCCTACATCGATGCAACCGTCCGCCCCCCGTACCGGCTCCGACCTACCTGTAAACTATTGCACACACGCGAGTCTACAGGTTGGGCCTCAACAAGTGGCGCATAAGCTGTATAGACAGTCTTTCAGTTTTAATAAAAACAATCTGCGAAAAGGTTGGATAAAATGAAGAATATAAGTGTAGGACATGAGACTTCGTGTTCATCTTCGCGTTGCGCTTCTTCTCTCGGATGCACTTGAGAGAAAGTATTATGTTAACCTTGCAACTCGGTCAGTGTCCCACTTCAGAGCTCCGAGGATTTCTACATAACATTTGTCACATTCGCTACAATTTATTTGTTATCGTTATATTTATTGTATGAACGCTTCGATTATTTACCTTGAGAAAACAAGAAAACCCTCAATGAAGAAGAAATACCTTACGTGAAGGAAAACAGGAAAACTTTTAATGAAGAAGAAATACTTTACATGAAGACTGCCGTTTCAATATTATAATAAGGATTTCTGTTTTAATTCCAGATTTTCGTTATCCTGTTCTGCGTCCTGCTAATTGAGAACCAGGCCCAAGCAGTGGTTAACAAGGCCCAGTCGCAGACACAGGTCACAAAGGACGAAGAGAAACAGAATGAAATTAAAGCTGACGACAGAATAAGTAATTCCTACGGGCCACCTTCTGACGACTACGGACCACCAATTGGAATTAAAGGGCCAGCGCCTGTTTACGGGCCACCGGAATTAGTCGGCGACCAAGGCCCGACGCCCATATACCCGCCACCGCCACCGGACGTACCTCCACCTCCGATCTTTGGGCCACCGTTGTCCTACGGACCGCCGCGAAATATCAAACCGTTCCACGGTCCACCTAAACAAAGTTTCGCTCTCCCATTGTCCCCGTTGCCGTCGAAGTTCAGTTTTGGGTCGGTGAAGCTCCATTACGGGCCACCGAAGCAGCATTACGGACCTCCATATTCGTTCAGGCCGCCGAAGATTCAATACGGTCCCCCGTTGAAGTTCACTTCGTCCCTTTCGAATCAGTTCGCAAGTTTGGGAGCTCCGAGTCTCGGATTGAGTAAACCAGTACATGGGCCCAGTATTCCAGTGTCTCTCGACGCTTACGGGCCCCCGCAAAAGTTGGCTGTTCAGTTTAACTCTCAGCCAAGTGACAATTATGGACCACCGCCGGCGCTGTCTATAGCGCCTGAGGCTCAATACGGGCCACCCGCCGACCTTTACAGGCCCCCGATAGTTCCGCCACCAGGGGTACCGGCGCCACCAACACCGCCTGACATCAAATACGACGGCTGGCAGCCTATCGCTGGACTAACTAATCAACAATCTGGGAATTTCGGACATTCCGAGGAACACAGGACAGCACAGGTTTTGGAGAACTCTCCGCATGTACCGAGTGACTCTTACGGAGCTCCGCTTCAGAACCCCGAGGATCACGACTTGAAGAGTTCGGTCAGTTCCGGTGACGACGAGAGAGGACTCCCACCGCCGCCGTTGCCCGAATACGAACCGTTCCACAACAATGTTCCGCCGCAGACTCCTGAAAAGGTTCCTCAAGGTCAGGTTAACTTGCAGTACGACGTGCCTGAGGTAGACCCGCTTTCTCTCGTGAAAACAGTCGGATTCGAGTTGCCCCCTGGCCCGCAGTTAACTACGACTCATAATGCTGGATTACCAGTATTAAATCTGCCAGTGTTTGACCTTGGCACGAGCTTCGCCACTGCGGAGGACTTGTCGCAAAAAAGCACGCTATCGAACAGCTACGGCCCACCTTCGTCCAGCATTCAGTTCGGAAAATTGAATTCCATCGAATCAGGTATACACCTGCCTCCAGTGCTTGACTCCTACAGCGCGCCTCCCCTCTCGTCCTATTCACCCAATGGTCCGTATCCAGCGGCGGAGGCAGGCCGCGCGTCATCATTCTCATCCTTCGGACTGCACGGTAGCTCGCTTTTCAAACAAAGCATACATCACCACCGGTCACCGATCGGGTTCCGGCCTCCGCCGCCGCTTCCCCCGGGCTCCCTGATCCCGCCGAGAACCCGCGACGCGATCAAATTCAAAGAACCCATCCCCAGCGGGCTCTTGACTAATCTCAATCGCTACTTGCCCCCGCTGCGGCACGCGGAGTTACCCAAATCGCCAAAGACGTATCACTCACCGCTGTCGTTCGAGCAGCAGCTGCCGTCGCTCAATGCCCCGATCGCTTTCAACAAACTAGCCAACAGCTTGCATTCGCCGATAGCCGCGCCGAACGCGCAGTACGGGACGCCACTGACGTTTAGCGAGTTTAATACCCCGGCACCGGTGCTGACGTACGGAGCGCCTAACTTCGGACCCGCTTCTTCCTTCGTCTCCGCCGGGCACAATTTATACGACAGCGTCAGTAACGCCATAACGACTACGTACGGCACGCCGGTGGTGAATCTGCCGCTGTCGACAGGTGACGGTCACGATTGCGGCTTCCAGCATTCAGCCCCTGGCACGCAGTACAGCTTCCCGGACACCAGAAGCCACGCTCCCAGTTTCGGGGCCGCGCTCGGTCAAAACTTTAAGGCCGAATCGTTGAACGTTCTAGGAGGATCAGGGGGTATCGCGACGTCGATAAGTCAGCTGAGCTTGGAGAACTTCGAGCAGCCGAAGACGAACCTGAAAGACAGCTACGGGACGCCGATAGGTGTCCACGAAGCTGGGGACAACGTTTTGTCTAGCGACCACAGCCAAGCAGTCGAGACATCGAATGTCCTATTCGCTCCGACCTCTGCGCAGTCTCAAGTCTCGGGTTCTAGTTATGAGCAAGAGAGCAGTGGTCCCAGGGCCGAAGCCTTGACCCTCGAGCAGAAATATCAGGCGAAGAATATTCCGAACGATGTGGATGCTAGTCAATTCCTGAACACCCAGGAGGGCAGCGAGGCTCTGTCGTTAGCGAAGGGACTGACGACCAGCGGAAGCGATGGTTTTGAGATCCAAGGTTCCAAGGGTACATACACTCTTCAGATCCAAGCTGCTGACGGGGGATTGGGAACGGAGAACTCGGATGGTAGCATCAGGCACGATCAGGTGTTATCGAATGGACTCCTGCAAGATATTCTCGCGGCCATCGAACAGCCCGAACGGGGACGAGTTCAGCTTCAGGGCCAGCCGGAGGCTCAACCGTTGCAGCATGTGTACAGCAGCGACGCGTTGCAGTCCGCACTTAACGACGTTCCTAAAGGGCATTATATTACGGTGGACGAGAAGGGGAAGGATATCGATGAATTAGTGGGGCAAGCTAGCGAGAGGAACGGGAGTCAAGCCGATAAAGAATCTGCGAAGCAGGAGGCTATTGCACTTTTCTTCAATAATCAATACGGCGACGCGAGGAAGGAGATAAGGTCGGTAACAAAGAGTGAAAAAGTAGTTTCATCCGTAGATGCGAAGAATGAAACGAAGTCCTCTTAAACCGTTCCGGTTGTTCAGTTATTTAAATTCATATCGCAGAAGTTTGTATTTAAATCCACAGTCTAATTAGGAAATATTTAATATATATAAAATCTAGACTGCAGATGTTTATGCAAATTAGAGACATCGGTTTTCTCTCGTAATTATAATGTAGCATTTGCTTCAAATCTTTTGTATTACATGTTACTGCGTTTCTGTACAGTATTTGAAATTCTCAGAAGTGCATAAACATCCGCAGTCTAGTGATGTGAAAGTGATAATCGCTTGTTGCCCGGAGATCGATGATCTTAAGAAGGAGAATTCATTCAACAGATACTCGTTTCTCGAGCACAAGAATCATGTAGGCGTCAAGCGTGTGAACCTCTTTCTTTCTCTCCCCTTCTTTTCATACGTGACCCGACGTCTCTTATCGGAGCTTAATTGCGACGCAAGGCGATGCGCGAAAGCTCAAGCATTCTTCAGTTACGTTTCGAAGCACAAATTTCCCCGCCCTTCTCGCTCGAACGGCTCCTCGCACGGTGAAGAGGTTACTAAAGCAAGTAAAAGTCTCGGACCCCTTTCGGGGTCGACGGACAATCGTGTCACGGCCATCCGTCTCGCATGTATGTACGTAAACAGAAGTAATATCTCCGTTTATGGAATGCACGATTGATCATCTGACGCGGCGCCTAATACAACAAATCGTGTTGCAACGGCCTCTGGATTTGGGTCGCGACGATTAATAAATAGTTGCCGTTCGCGGAATAACAGGCGAGAAAGACGTATCGGTTAACTTTCATCGTTGCACGTGATCGGGCTGATCGCCTTTCTTTCTCCGCGGCCCGTCTGCTCGCGCTTCCACGTGTTTCAACCTTCACCGAGGCGAAAGTTCAGAGCCTCGTTTAGAACGGGTTCGCGAGTAATGATACCCCGTGCTGCCTTTTGCGGTAATCTGGTCCCCCTCCCCCCACCCCTCCCCTGGCCCCGGTGAAACGCACTGCTCGGCTCCGTTCGAACGCGATACACCCGGTTTTGCATACCTTTGTGACACGATAACGCGAGTAAATATGCATACGTCTAGTCCGTTGTTTCTCTGGTGAAAGAGGAGCACCTACGGTGCGAGAGCTAGTGAACTAGAGGGGATCGAGTTTTTACCCGGCTTAGATCGTCCGAGCCGCGTTAATCGCGTTGGAAATTGGATACGCGCGTGTTTTGGTACTCTAGTAATTTAATAGTGGTAATTCTAAATATCTGTAGGGAAACTTTACACAGTGATCTCCCATTAATACCAGGACGAGTTTTGGAACTGACTATTTTTTTAATATTTGATCATCTTAATTTGAGGGGTTAGAAAGAATTGGGGCAGGGAGTAGAAAATAGTAAATAGTAAGCAGTGACAATCAATCATTTGAATTCTTTTCCAATGCGGCATCCAAACTTTCGTCATTTGACTCATCGCGTAATTCCAAGCTACTTAGCATATGTCGAGTGGTGACAATCAATCATTTAAATTCTTTCCCGACGGGAGAGAGACCCGAGCTCTCGTTATTTGACTAATTACGTAATCCTAAACTACTTGTGTTAGGATATGTTGAGTAATAAGTAGTGAGCAGTGAGAATCGATCAATTATTTTCCAATGAGAGATCCGAGCTTTCGTCATTTGACTCGTCATGTAATTCCAAACTGCTTAGCACGTATTGAATAGTGACAATCAGTCACTGAAATTCTTTCCCAATCTTTCGTTATTTGACTCATTACATAATCCTAAACTACTTAGGATGTTTCGAGTAGCGAGACTAATACGAATTGATCATTTAAATTCTTTTCCAATGGGAGATCCAAGCTTTCGTTATTTGACTCATGAGACGCAATTCCAAGCTACTTAGTATATGTTTCACAGAATATAATACCAGTAATATATGTATTTAACATAGCAACTTAGAAGCATTGCAGTATAGAACATAGCAACCTTGTTAGAGCAAGAAGGCTGTCTTTAGAAGTACAAGCACCCAAAGATACATATAGAGTCATCTTCGAGAATGCTGCAAAACTGAGTCGCCTGGCGACAGGCTGGAAAACATAAGCGCAGACCGTATGGAGATATACATACGTAGATTATAAAAATTTTAACGGTGCTGCGCGCGGCTGCTCATCGACGGAAATGCACGACGTGCAGTCATCCGTCCAGGGCGCTCGTATTTCGGAGTAATCTTAATATTCTTAATACGTTTTACAGCGTTGCCTGGCAAATGGTTATGCATAACCCGGTGTATTGCGGATACATAAAATAAGTAGAGCGTACGAGCTTAAGAAAGAGAGAGGGAGAGAGAGAGAAATATCCTCATTGTTAAGAAATACGCAGTGACGATGCTGCCAAGCCATAAAACAACTCGCTTCTAACTTTTCTACGTCCTTCTTCCTTCTTGTATTCTTATTTCTTGTTTGAAAACAACAGTTTTATGGATATTACTTAATTTATTATTTTTTACGTCTCTTAAGCGGAGACAAAGAATGCTGTTGCTGTTAGCTGAATATTATATCGCGTGTAAGATTGTACTATTTTCTATTTTATATGTATGCATTCATGAGATAGTGTTAAGTATGTAAATAAATTTGTAAAAATTTGTCGAATTTGTTTTTTATTCCTCCCTTGCCTTTACCATCCAGAAAATTAAAATAAATAAGGGAATGAATTATTAATATAGTTGGTACCGAAATTGCTCATTTCCTTATGAAATTCAAAATTCCTCGTGCCATGATAAATCAAGTACCAAGGGGTAAAATCCCATCGTTTTCGTAGGAGATACATCACACAGTTTGTATATTAAATATTGGCAAAAATGTGATTGGGTTTTTAAAATTGATTTCGTCTAGATGAATTTTTCTATAGTTACGATAACGTAGACGAAGTATTAGAGTATCTCTTAGAATTATTAAAAAAATGAGTCTATACAAGCGGTGTCAAAAATTTCACAGGCTGAACGGACTAAGTCCATGTGCCTTTTGTATTTTACAATAAAAAGTTATCTATCTATACAAGCGGTATCAAAAGACACTTTTTGACATTTTCGTCTAAAATTATTATTAGTTTAATCGTTTTTCCTCGATTCAATTAATTAGTGTAACAACCAGTACAGGAAAAGTAAAAAATTGAGGAAAAAGTATTGAACTAATAATAATAATTTTAAGCAAAAATTTCAGGCGTCTTTTGAGTCCGATAGAAATAGTATTAATATATGTACTTATTTCAAAATGCCAGGATTGAGGACTTAATGTGGGTCACCTAGTACGCAACAGCTCGCATCCGGTGGCCGTTAAAAATCGAAGCGACTGTTTCCGCTGACAATGAGTATCGTAATAGGACAATCGCTCGGTAACCGAGGAAAAGTTACCATTTTCCTCGAATGGTTTTTCAACCGGTTAAAAGGTCGCGGATATTTCGAAACTCGTGTGTTCAGCTTCCTGTACGTACGGCGTAGCCGCGCACGTGGACGCGCCGGAGTAATTCCTGATATCGGTGGCTGTCGATCAATCGATGCGTACCGGGTTTCAATAATCCAGCGGATTGTTATCAGGGCTCGTACATAAAACTCGGCCGGGATATCGCGCGACATACCGATGATAACCGATCGAATTTTAATCGGGGCACCTCGTCGGATTGGATGGCTGACGTGTGATCCTCTCGAAAATCCACGTAAAGCGTGATATGCCAGAAATCAATCCCCGATGTGTCATCGTCGACTTTGGCCTTGCGCGCAGTAATACGTAACCCTACGCCCTCCGCCCTTTTGACAAACGGCTCTCCACGAGTGTGTCGGTCGAAGCGAAAAAATAACTTTCGGCGAAATCCACTGTGTCAGAGTTCCGTCCGTTCGTCTCTCTTCTTTTGTGTTACATATTTTAGAGGCATTGCAGTTCTCTTTTTTCTCCGAACAACTTTAAACGAATAGTAAATCGTTTATTTCATGCCTTTTTGCC